>CAUYQV010000528.1:0-23069 GCA_963574575.1 Galagoides demidoff
TTTTTTTTTTTTTTTTTTTTGAGACAGAGCCTCAAGCTATCCCCCTGGGTAGAGTGCCATGGCATCACAGCTCATAGCAACCTCCAACTCCTGGGCTCAAGTGAGTCTCCTGCTTCAGCCTCCCAAGTAGCTGGGACCACAGGAGCCCACCACAATGCCTGGCTATTTTTTGGTTGCAGCCGTCATTGTTGTTTTGGCAGCCCCGGGCTGGATTCGAACCCGCCACCTTGGGTGTACATGGTTGGCATCTTAGCCACTTGAGCCACAGGCGCCAAGCCATAGTTTTCATTCTTGACATTTTGTCAATTTAACTCCAACCTAAAGATGTGCATCTTGAGTAGCTTAGGATGATTGATTTAGGAGATTAACTTCAACTGGAAATTTTGCAATAAATCGTGAGTTGTGCTAATTATTATTTTAATAGGTCATGGGTTATGCTGATTATTAAGGTAAGAGTTAATATCTTCAACTTTTATGTACAAAACTGTGGTTTTGGAAATGAAAGGGCAGAACAGACTTGGCGAGGTTACTCTTGGCATTCCCCTTCTGACAATAACACTTTTTGGACCTAATCCCTGTCTCTGCATCTGGCTGACAGTGGAGGCAGCCAGGACCCTCTTTGTCTGGTAACACTATGGATGCATTATTTAATATCCACAATCCTCTGAGGCCAATATTATTTAGTTCTTTAACAGATGTGGAAACTGAGGCATAGAGGAGATAAACTGCTTGCCTAAGACTTCGGAGTTGGCAGAGCTGAGACACAAACCCAGTCTCTTTTGACTCCAAAGCACATTTTATTTAGGCTACTTTGACATATTGTGGGAATATATCTATATATGTAGCATTACATTAATGAAAAAGGAAAAAAGTAAATGTGGGTTTTACCTGCATAGCTTTCAAATTTCTATAGCATATTACTTCTATGGCTTTGCTTATGACATTTCTATGTTGCCTCATTCAGCAGATATCTGTCCAAGTTTAACATTATGAGTCTCTTGGGGGGCATTTATCTTACTGATTTCTTATTAACTTGAAATTCCTTACATACAGCATGCAAATAACAGTACTAGCCTATTGATTCAAGCAGCAACTTGTTACTGTGCACTGAGCATCACAGATTTTGTAGTGGTTTTTTTTTCCTTAACTTTTTATTTTGAAAACTTAAAAACATATTGAAGTTTCAACAATAGTCCAAGGAACACACATATTATCCTCCACCTAGATCCCTCAACTGTTCACATTTTGACCTATTTGCTTTCTCTCTCTCTTTGTTCTGGACCATTTAAGAGTTAGTTGCAGACACATATTTCGATTTCAAATACTTAAGCTTCTATCTCCAAAAACAAGCCCATTTACGCATAACCAAGATACATTACCCTCAGAAAAATTTTGTTATTGTACTAATATGACCTACTTTCAAATTTCCCATTGGTTTTGATCCAGGGTCCAATTTAGGCTCGCACATTGCTTTTAGTGTCATATTGTTCTTGAAATTAACATTTTTGAAGTGACTGGGTACATGCCATTCGGAACCTACCGGTAGGAGTAGTTTCTAAAGATATCTATCGGGTCCTGCATTCCAGTGATGGGCCCACCGGGACTGCAGAACTGACCCAATTGGTCTTGGACCGACACTGCACGGAAGGGGCCCGCCTGCCTTTCAGTACCTGACCTCCCTCTCCCCAGACAGTGGCCCAAGCCAAAGGACTGATGGCTGCACCCTGAAATAAGCCAATCGGCAGACCCAGATTGTCTGATCTGCCCACCAAACAAACTCTTCTAAAACCCTGTCTGGCCTATTCTCTGTGCTGTGAACCTGCTGTCTCTGGACCTTGGGTTTCTCTACGGCGGGAAGCAGAACGAACCTGGCAACAACATTAGAAACCTTATGAATACCCTCAACTGTCCACTGATAATTTTTGCCTGAATCAGTTATTACTATGTTGGTTCCAAAGTGATGTTTTCTATTTTTATAATTTCTTCTCGTTTAATTAGTGTTCCTTTCTAGGGAAGTTTTGCTTTCCGCACCTCCTGTCCGCCTTTGAATTATAACCTGCAGCTACCTGGGGGCCTCTATTTTCGCATTCCGGACCTGACCTATGGGCGTGGGTCACTTTGAGAGGAAGTTCCCATAAAGAAGCGCAAGGCATCCCCAGAGCGCAAGTCAGCCGATATGCGCTAAGCGCTGCCACGGCCCCCTCAGGCTCCCCTAAGGTCCGCGCGCCGGCCTCGGGGCCCCGCCCATGGCGACGGTAACTAGCTACGTTCAAGCCTTCTCGCGAGAACGAGGCCCTGGGAGGCGGGGGAAGCTGAGATCTTCGGCCTCCGTCGCGTCACGTCACCCACCAACCTGCGCGCCGGCCCCTCCTGCGCACGCGCGCACGCGGAGCCAGACAGTTAGCGGAGCTGAGGCGCCCCCAGCTGCTCCCCTCCGCGCCCTGACCCCCGGCGCGCGACCGCGGCGCGACTCGACGGCGCAAACGCGAGGCGCTGGGAGGAGGGCGCGCAGGCGCCGCTGCGGGGAGTGCGGCCGCGCAGGCGCGGACAGCGTTGGTTCGGAGAAGACCTTCAGCGTTGCCCTGACGGAGCCGAGACAGGCCCTCTGGTTGGAGGTGAGGGGAGCCGAGGCCGCGGGCCGGCAACCGGCGAAGGGCCGGGGCGGCGGCGGGCCGCGGCCGAGCAGGGCCCCGACGGGGGCGGGCCTAACGGAGGGCTCGGGAGCGAGGGCGCGGTCCAACGGGGCGCGGGCCGGGCGGGGCGTGGAGGGCAGAGGCGCGCCGGCCCCTGCGGGGACCTTGGTCCCCAGCCCCTCGGGTGATGGAGCCGGGCGCAGGGGCGGGGGACGCGCCCAGCCGACCTTCCCCGCTGCCTGGCGTGCGGACGAGACTTTCCTTCCCAGTGTCAGGCTAGAAAAGAGGTCGGTTTCTAGGGAAGTTAAATCCTCGAACCTCAGGTCCATCCCCGCCCTTACCTTCCTCTCTGGAATTGTGATCAAGCATCAGGCGAATCCTTCAGTCCTTACGGCCAGAGGGAGGATGTTTAGACGTGCAACTTAAAAGGGAGAAACGAGCAAACAAAAAGGGCTCTTTACTGAACTGTCAAGTTAGTCATTGTATATAGCAGTATTTCCTAGTTAACGCTGGGAAATACCATTTCTCTCCCTGGTCTGCGTCTAATGCGGCGTCGGTACATTGTGAATAGGAACAACAAGTGCATTTTGTAGAGCTAATAGAAATGTGTGCCGAATAACACGAAGTCTGTGTCTTCTCGATTTTTGCTTGATCATGCCAGCAGCGCATTTCCCATTAGAGTTATGGGTCTGAAAAAGTAAGCTTGAGCGAGGCAGAACTGAGATCAGTTGGTAGACTAAACCAGCGACTCGACTTTTGCTTAGTGTCTGGTACTAGTTTTGAAAAATAGCAAAGCAAAATGCTAATAGATTGTAATTAGTCCCTAGATGTACATACGATGCTTCTAAACCCTTAAATGTGTTTTTGCTCTTTGAAAACCAAACTGAAAATCTTTAACATTTCTGTTGACCTGTATAGTGCCTACATTTCTATACTTACCTACCAAATTATAGACTTCTGGAAAAATTTCAACATATCAACATCAGTTATATTCATAAAGAATAATATCAGATTAGAACTAGGGCTATTTTAAAAGTCTAGAATTGATCATGTGCGTGCAAGGGATTGAATGGTAAAATAATTGCTCTGAAAGTGAACAATGAAACTCTGTTGCTTAGAGCAAAGTTTTGTTATGGTATGAGTCAGAACATTTATACTACACTTTCCCCTTAATATGTAACTTTTTTTTCCCCCTGAGACAGGGTCTCACTGTCATCCTAGGTAGAGTACACTGGTATTCATAGCTCACAGCAACTCAAAACTCCTGGGCTCAAGTGATCCTCCTGCCTCAGCCTCTGAAGTAGCTGGGACTATAAGCACCCACCACAATGCCCAGCTAATTTTTCTATTTTTAGTAGAGACGGTCTGGTTCTTAGGCTGGTCTCGAACTCCCGAGCTCAAGTGGTTCTACCAATTAGCCTTCCAGAGTGCTAAGGTTACAGACCTGAGCTATTGCGCTGGGCCTAATGTGTAACTTTTATACTCTTCTTTTTCCTCTTAACTTTATAGCACCATGTATATCATATTTGATAGTTGTGGGTTCAGGAACACATTTTATATGAATTCCAAATTAAGAAGTTCATCATATGTGTATGTGAAGCTGGGCTAAATATAAAAATTAGTTTGAATGTGTAGGTAGTACAGGCATCATAGTTGTAAAGGCTAGCTGGTACTCTGGATTTTTCTGGTATTGTAGGCAGGATAATGGGACTGCTGTAGGTGCTTCCATAATTGGTTAGACATGGTTTTGAGTCTCCAAGATAGACACAACAGAATGTGCTGCAGGAAAAGATTTCCTGTTATACAAAGAGGGCAAAGGAATAGTATGTTCGGTATGGCTGGTAGCCTCTGAGAACTTGATACAAGGTTCATATTGGCAGTAGAAAAACTGGGTAAACACTAAGTAGGCAAAATGAAAAGTCTAGACACCTCGCGTCTCTGAAGGCTTTAACTTCAGAGTTCATACTTTTGGTAAGCAGACCCCTGCAGGTAGAATCTATCCTGTTTCTGGTTAATGGGTAAAATTGTGGCGCTTTATTTTAAGAAGAGTTTGGAGAGAGGACATTTGTAGAAGAATACATTTCAATTAGTATGGTAATTCTTGAATTCCTGAGCTCAAGTGGTTCTCCCGATTAGCCTCCCAGAGTAATTTCAGAGTAACAAAATGTTAACCCCCCCGGATTTCTATTGTACCTGTTCTAAACAGTTTCTTAAATCTACCTGTTGCTTCATACAGCTCTTTGGTTTCATAACAGCCCTATAAAGATTTTCTTAAGGAAAAATTTCCATGTATTTTTAAAACAAGACCAGTTTAACAAAGCATCTTTTTCAGCCTATGAGAATTTTCTTTGAAATATAATCAGAACAATGACCTTTGTGGATCTCATGAGAAAACCTTTTTAATTCTCCTTTTCTAAGGAGCAGAATGCTTTTCTTTAGCTTTGATTGCATTAGGGTGTGGTCATTAATGATGCAAAGGAAAACTGTATACCTCTTTTCACAGGTCAAAACAGTGGAAGAAGTGGGGTGGATAAATAAATACTAAGTGGTTATTTTTACTACTTTGTCCCCATTTTTCTTTGTAAGATATGTGTAACACACCGACTTACTGTGACCTAGGAAAGGCTGCCAAGGATGTCTTCAATAAAGGATATGGTAAGTATGCTATTCTGAATTTCCTATTTTGGGTAGAAGTTAGTATTGAATGGCTACTTTGTATAAGATACTGTGCTAGTGAAATTCAGGTAAGTCAACATTAATCAACAAGATTTAAGGAGACAACTATTGACAGACTATTAGATTTCTTGATTCACAGGTAGAATCCCTTATAAGCATTAAAGTAGTTATACATGTATGTATTTAACGTTATCTGTAATGTAAAATAATATAAATCTATAATGTGTATGCCTCCTTTGGCTACCCCGGGAACAATTAAAGTAGGGAGTACTTTTCCCCCTCCAAATAATGACATTGTTTTTAAGAAAGTGAAGATACAACTTAGACTTCTTTGAGTAATATATGTTCTCTGATCCTAAATAGGCATTTCTTTTTAGGCTTGCAAATTTAACCTTTAAACTTTTTGTGATATACACATTTGATTTTTAATTTTTTAAAATTTATTTTAGAGATGGGGTTTTACTCTGTTGCCCAGGCCATAGTGGTGCAATGGTGTGATCATAGCTCACTCCAACCCTGAACTCTTGGCCTCAAGTGATTCTTTTGCCATGACCTCTAAGAGTGTTAGGATTACAGATGTGACTGCACCTGCCCAGTTTTTTCTTATAAACTACAATGTTAATTGTTTATTTTACGCTTGTGTGTGTGTGTATATATATATCAGCATAGTATTTTCTAGTAATTCTAATTCTTGGAACAGTACGTATTCCTTTCATTTGTTTTTTAACTTACAGTTTAAAAGTATATTACTATTCATTTAGAGGGGCATAAAACTTATATTTAAATTCTTTTGCTATAATTCAGTTTCCTATGGAACTCTCACGTAATGAAAATACTACGCATTTTCTGTATGGAAGGTACTATAGACTGTGTCATAATTTCTGGATTATAAAACCTGGAGTCAATGTTACGTTTTATACATTATTGTGTTTTTGTGTGTGTCTAGGGTTTGGCATGGTCAAAATAGATCTGAAAACCAAGTCTTGTAGTGGAGTGGTGAGTACCTCATATACTTTAAATAGATAGAATTCCCTTAAAGGATCCTGTGTAGCAGTCGTCCAGTCATGTGCAGCAGCATACTGTTGGCACTGTGCCGTCTGCCCTGCAGCCCTGTCCTGCACTCACATCCCAGTGAGCATGCTCACTCGGCCAGTTAAACCCATAGACAAGTTGAATTTTGGAAGAGATTCTTTGTATTATAATAGGAGTATATAGCATCTTATTAGAAAATACGGGGTATACGTTTTTTGACGCATGTCATACCTTTGTGTTTTCATGAATATGTGTGTGAGCACTGAAAACTTTACTACTTTATAATGAGTTCATGGAGGTTTTATTGCCCCTCTAAAAAAAGTTAATTTTATTCCTGTCTCTTCACGATTAGTTGAAACAAAATATAGAAATAAAATCTGTGTGTATGCATGTTAAGGATCATTCTATAGGTTATTTTTTTGAGACAGTCTATAACTATGTCGCCCTCAGTAGAGTGCAGTGGTGTCACAGCTCACAGCAATGTTAAACTCTTAGGCTTAAGTGATTCTCTTGCCTCAGTCTCCCAAGTAGCTGGGACTATAGGCACCCACCACAATGCCTGGCTGTTTTCTTGTTGCAGTTGTCATTGTTTAGCTGGCCTGGGTGGAGCTCAAACTCACCAGCCTCGATGCATGTGGCTGGTGCCATAACTGCTATGCTACAGGCACCAAGCTCATTCTATAGTTTTTAACTTTTCCTCATACAGTTTTTTTATAACTAAGTTAAGAACATATGGTAAAAGACATGTTGTTATCTTTTCTTTCTTTTTTTTTTTTTTTTTTTTTTTAAGAGGTGAGGTCTCACTCTTACCTTCTAGGCTGGAGCGCAGTGGCAGGATCATAGCTCACTGGCAACCTTGAACTCCTGGGTTCAAGCAGTCCTCCCACCTCAGCCTCCCAAACAGCTGGGATTACAGGCATGTGCCACTGTGTCCAGCTGTGTTTTCAAAGCATCATTAACAATAGCTTTAATCAATAAATCTCAGCAAAGAGGCTCAGTTTTCGTTTAGATTATTCTCTGATTTCTCCTCAGTGGCTGCATCTGTTTTTTGGTATTTATGCGTTTAAATTCATGCAAATTTTATTTCTGGATATAATGATTTAATTAGAAGGACAAAGATGTGGAATTCCATATACTTTGTCTTGTACTCTGTATAATCCTGGTTTGCCCCTGTCATTCTTTCTGTGGGGTCTCTAGAAAAAATAAATACCTGTGCAACCTACCGTACTAAGATGTGTATGGTTATGTTAAAATAGAAAAATTATACTCATTTTGAGTAGCTTCCAGAATTTGCTCATTAGGTTTTTATTGCAAAAATCAACTAAAATTTTATCTCTCTTTCATGCTGCTGTTGTGTGGTAATTTTCAGATGGTAAGAAAAAACTTATCTGTGTGCTTGCTTTTATGGCTTCTTTTGGTTTCAATTTGTTTCAGATTTCCTAGATTTTTGTCTTGGTATTTCTGTCATATATCATGTGTTTTTGTAACATTTTTGTTTTGTTACTTGTATTTAACATAGAGTTGTGGATGTTATATGCATGTTATAAATGTATTTTACACTTGTTTGACTTAATTATGAAATTAGAGAAAAACTGAATTGTGAACCTGGAACTCTACTTAGAACAGTTCTAACCTTCTCTTTGAGATTTATATCTGTGTAAGAAATGCTGCTAAGAAAGAGTACCCTCTACCTTGATTTTATACATAAAGTTTTCCTAAGACCAAAATTAAGCTTTTCATTTTTGCTGTATTTATCAAGTTTGTGAAAGGTAAATGTAAAAATTAAGAACACTGGGTAGCTGGATCTATTAAACATGTGTGTTACATTAAAGAGTTGTGTGAACTATTAAACATGACTAACATTTTATCATTTTTTACTAAGGCCTTGCCCTGAATGTGCAGCATGATACTCTCCTTGAAAGCTCTGTGTGTGATGGTGATAAACAGATCATGGTTCCCAGTTGTCTCATGGGCCTGTAGAGCCACAGTTAGGGAGCAGGGTACTTGTTAAAGGGAGGATTCATGTTGCAGGCCATGAAACAGAGCTGGTCAGGGCTGGCAGCATTTCATTACTGTGGGCATTATTTCAGAAATGCTCCTTCAAAACAGGGCCAATCAGAATGTTTTTTTCTTGACAGTTCATAGAGTGTCAGAGACAGGTGTTGACTCTTTGCCTCCTCCCCCCCCCCCCGCCCAAGGAGGCCTGTTTCCATTTGCTTATTGTCATATGACTGAAAGGACACCCACCCAGGGAGGAGGATATATTTTAAGTTGTTCATAGTAACTGTAGACAGGATGGAGAAGGGGAAAGAGGGACAAATTATGGCAATTCCATTGATTGTGAAGCATGGATTGATACTTTCAAGTATTAAAATCATTTATACTGAAAGATTTTTTGTTTGTTTGTTTGTTTTTGAGACAGAGTCTCACTTTGTCACCCTTGGTAGAGTGCTGTGGCATCCCACAGCTCACAGCAACCTCCAACTCCTGGGCTTAGGTGATTCTCTTGCCTCAGCCTCCTGAGTAGCTGGGACTGCAGGTGCCTGCCGCAATGCCTGGCTATTTTTTTGTTGCAGTTTGGCCGAGGCCAGGTTTGAACCTGCTATCCTTGGTATATAGGGCCAGCACCCTGAGCCACAGGTGCTACCCTATGCTGAAAGTTTTGCGGATAGTTTTGTGGACAAAGAAAAATTTTCACTAAAATGTGAATGTACCTAGTGCCACTTCTCTGTACAATTAAAAAGTGTTAAAATGATAAATTTTGTTATGTGTATTATGCCACAATAAAAAAGTAATAAAAGTGCTGACCCTGTTAAAATGGGGGAGGGTAGTGTTTGGAATGTTTAAGGACCTTCAAGTTAACTGATAGTGGAAAGGTATAACAGAGAACTGATGATCTTATTTATTTATTTATTTACTTTTGGCTGGGGCTGGGTTTGAACCCGCCACCTCTGGTATATGGGGCCCGCACCCTACTTCTTGAGCCACAGGTGCCGCCCTGATGATCTTACATTTTAAGTCATGAAGTTAAAGTGTGTTAGAGTCAGCATTTTGTCTTTTTAGTAAAGGCATTTCTTTTCAGTAAAGGTATCTCTTTTTTAAAGGAGAGAATTTTAAGATTCCCATTTTTGTGAGCAAGCATGCGGAATAAGAAAAATCAATGAGAGAGGTGGAGTAATGGGAACATCTAAAACTGGTTAAAATAGAGCCTGGGAGGACAGAAGGAACGCAGGCAGTGGGTTGTCGTAGAGCATTGCTGTGGGAAACAGTAAATTAGGATGCACTGAACCCTGCTTTCTGAAATGAATGTTTTCTATTTGATCAGCTAATTTCCAAGTAATCATTTTTTCTTGCTTACCAGGAATTTTCCACTTCTGGTCATGCTTACACTGATACAGGGAAAGCGTCAGGCAACCTAGAAACCATGTACAAGATCTCTAACTATGGACTTACCTTCACCCAAAAGTGGAACACAGACAATACTCTGGGGACAGAAATCTCTTTGGAGAATAAGGTAAGACAAAGCATTAGAAGTTATTTGTAAGTTCAGTTTATCTTGCAGATTGTACAGTGAACAAATCCTAAATATAATCTGAACAAGATCTTGCAGCCTATCTAGTGGCCATATTTTTCTTCAGCAGATGGCCTGTTTTGGTATGTAAATAAGGCTTTGTGAGAACCCTCATCATTACTTCACATCTTTGTTATGACCAGTTCTCTGTTACCAAATAGCTGAGCCTCTTCTGGGTAGGACAAACTATTTGCAGTAATTTGGTTTAGTTTTGTGATCATTGCAAAATTGACTTGACAGAAACATTTTTCTAAGATTCTGTAATATTTTCAAGGAGGAAACCTGTAGGCAGGTGTTTGTCAGGTGCCCACTGTGCACAGGGCACTGTCTTCTGAGGTGTGTCTCCTTGCACATTTTCATGTGTATAGCTGAGTAAGTTCCTTAAGTTGGCCTATTAAACGTCAGCTTACCTCACAGCCACAATTTCAAGAGAATATCAAGATTATCTTGTTCAGGAATTCTTTTGGTTTTGAACTCTAATTTATGTTACTTGCTGAAATAGGATTTGCCCATTTTTTGGTGGGCTGGGTGGTTAGGAGGATGGGGAGCTAACTTATTCCATAATTTAATGCTTGCCTCTCTTTAATGACTTCCTTTTTTTGTTAAAGAGAGTTAAAGGAAACTTTAGAATTGGTTTCTTGAATAGGATAAAGAATTGAAAATTACTAAATTATTAATTTTAAATTTTTGTTTTTCAGTTGGCTGAAGGGTTGAAATTGACTCTTGATACCATATTTGTACCGAACACAGGGTAATTATCCAAACTCTATTTTCTGAAATGTTTTTGGAGCCTGAAGGGGTACAGAACTATAGATTAGGAAGATGCAGTACAAAGTTAAGAAGTGTCCAAAGGGACGCCTAGAAAAAGTTCAGGAGTCAGAAGACTCTGGAAATGGATAAATCCTAAGCTATTCTAAAAATTGATGAACATGGTATTCTGCTGAAAAAGCTAATTTCTTAAGAGGAAATCTCCTGGTTCTGGCACTTTGTAACAAGTAGTTCTGCCACCAACTTGATTTCTTAGTCTGTGTAAATCCCCCAACTTCTTAATTTCCTAACATAAAAAATGGGGATTGCATCATTTCTTATCTGCCCAATATGGGTCCATGGTAGTTGAAGGGCAGAAGTGCTGGATAAATGCAAAGTGATGCTTCGTCTCAGCTGTAACAACAGGTGTGTTCTATCACACACTTCATCTTTAGGACAAGTATTCTCTTAAGAGGCTTGATTGGAGTATAGGATAAGAACCATTAAAAACTATTTTTGTGTTTTTAGTATTGTCCTTCAAAAAAGTTTACTTCTTTCCAAGATAGGTTAATAATGTGTGTTGAATGTTAGTTACTTTTTGTGGAATTTGGAAGCGTTTAAGGATTTTGGCTTCTTGTATATCTGTATGCCATATGCGATTATTCAAATTATTAATTTGGCATTGAGATATCTCATTCCTTATACTTTTGTTCATGTCTCTATGAAATTACTCGTCAAGTACCCTACTATTTAATCTTAGAAGAGCAAGTAGATAATAATAGTATGTTCATTTCTTTCTTTTTTTGTTTTTGAGACAGAGCCTCAAGCTATCCCCCTGGGTAGAATGCTGTGACTTCACAGCTCACAGCAACCTCCAACTCCTGGGCTAAAATGAGTCTCTTGCCTCAGCCTCCCAAGTTGCTGGGACCACAGGCGCCTGCCACAACACCCGGCTATGTTTTGGTTGCAGCTGTCATTGTTGTTTGGCGAGTCCAGGCTGGATTCGAACCCACCACCTTAGGTGTATGTGGCTGGCGCCTTAGCCACTTGAGCCATAGGTGCTGAGCCAGTATGTTCATTTCTAAGCCTAACAAATTACATTTGTAGAACCATAAGTCATTTGAAACATTTTTACTATATATATGTCATCTACTAAAATATTTAAAGTTCACGTCTATAACCGTAGCACTTTGGAAGGCTGAGGTGGGAGGATTGCCTGAAGGCAGGAGTTTAAGACCAGCCTGAGCAAGAGGAAGACCCCATTTCTACAGAAAATAGAAAAATTAGCCAGGCATGGCGGTACATGCCTGTAGTCCCAGCTATTTGGGGGAGGTGAAGAGGCAAGAGGATCGCTTAAGCCCGGGAGTCTGAGTTTGCAGTGACAACAGAGGGAGACTCTATCTCAAAAGAATACTTTTTACATTGGGGAGAGAGTGAGCTTATGCTAAAAATTCTTGGCTAGTAGTAAAAACTCATGTTTTCATTTTGTTGTTTTTGTTTTCTACAGAAAGAAGAGTGGGAAATTAAAGGCTTCTTATAAACGGGATTGTTTCAGTCTTGGCAGTAATGTTGACATAGATTTTTCTGGACCAACCATCTATGGCTGGGCTGTGTTGGCCTTTGAAGGTTGGCTTGCTGGCTATCAGATGAGTTTTGACACAGCCAAATCCAAACTGTCACAGAATAATTTTTCCCTGGGTTACAAGGCTGCAGACTTCCAGCTGCACAGTCATGTGAACGATAGCACTGAATTTGGAGGTTCTATCTACCAGAAGGTTAATGAGAAGATTGAAACATCAATAAACCCTGCTTGGACAGCTGGCAGTAATAATACCCCTTTTGGCATCGCTGCTAAATACAAGCTAGATTGTAGAACTTCTCTATCTGCTAAAGTAAATAATGCCAGCTTGATTGGACTGGGTTATACTCAGACCCTTTGACCAGGAGTCAAACTGACCCTATCAGAAAGAACTTCAATGCAGGAGGTCACAAAGTTGGGCTGGGATTTGAACAGGAAGCTTAATGTGGTTTGAGTAGAAAAAACATCAGATTTGCCCTTGGAAGTGAGGAGAAATGAACCCACTACGTTTTGGCCTTAAAATTCTTCTGTGAAATTTCAGAAGTGTGAATGAACTTTTTATTTTGCCAAAGAATTGTGATCTCCCCGACACTGAAGTCTAGAGATTGCAGGTCCATCCTAAGGGAGGTGCTGGAAGGCATGCCTGGCAGTTGTCCTGTTTGTGCCACATTTCATTTCAGTTCTGCAGTGTTAATTTAAATGTGTTCTTCAGCGACAATGTAGTGTCACATTAAAGAAAATGACCCAATCCTCCAGTTTGTACATCATGTTCTGCATGTCCCATGCCACTTTTTCATGACCTTTGAATATATCAGTCTCTGTGCTGTAGTGGAATCTTTGGTTTTGCATCAGAGGAAAATAAAATAAACCCATGTTTTTATGTTTTGGAACATTAAAAAAAAAAAAAAAAGAAAGACCCAGAGAAAAAGTGTCCCAGTTTGAAGGCAGTCAAGCAGAAAAATTCTCTAACTCAGGCAAGAGTTAGGCTTTTTTTTTTTTTCTTTTTCTAGACAGGATCTCACTATGTTGCCCAGATTGGGCTCCAGCAATCCTCCTGCCTCAGCCTCCCTAGTAGCTGGGACTATAAGCACGCACCACTGTGTCCAGCCTTGGTCAGCTTTCTTATTCTAGTCAAGTGTCAACTGATTGGATGAGACCCACTCACATTGGGGAAGGCAATCTGATGTACTTAGTCTACTGATGTGAACATTAATCTTATCCAAAACCACCCTCACAGAAATATGCAGAATAATATTTGACTAAATATTTCGGCACCCCATGACTCAGTCAAGTTAACGCATCAAACTAACCATTACACTGTTCCTGTTTGCACTGTTTGTGATGGAACTGGAATCAAGCAATAGTATTTTATTTGTAATAGTTAATGGGAAAAGGAGGGCAGACCTAATCTGAAGGTGTGATATGGTCATACTAACTAAAGATGAAAACAGTATCACAGCCCTGTAAGAAGCAAGCTTTCTCAGAGAGGCCGTGGGAAACTGAGTCACCCATGCATCCAGGACTACAGTCATGACAAGTTCAAAAGAACCCGACTCTTAGCAGCTCAGTCCCACAGAACTATAACATTGCAAATAGCCATTTAGTGTTTTCAAGAGAAACAAATCCATCACATTAAATACATCAGTTCAGGGCAGCACCTGTGTCTCAAAAGAGTAGGGCGCCAGCCCCATATACCGGAGGTGGTGGGTTCAAACCTGGCCCCAGCCCAAAACTGCAAAAATAAATAAATAAATATATTGGTTTCGATTTTGATTTTTTTGTGTGGTATAATATTTAATTTGTAAATTTGTTTTTGGTTTCATTGGTTACAAGGAAGTTATATCTAGTGTTATATCTGTATATACTTCAAAAACAGTAAGCTAAAACACATTTAATTCAATAATGAAGAGTCCATGAGTTTTTGTCCTTTAAATGGGCCCATTATCCTGTTATTCTTTGTTTGGGAAACATTTATAATAATGTTAATGTTCTATGAGTCTTTTTAGGTGACCTGGAGCATTTCATTTGCAGAATTCAGTGATCTAGATATTATTATAGGATTTTAAAATAATAAATTGAAAAAAGAGTGTACTGTGTACTACCTTACATTTGGAAACCATTGTACATCAAATCTCCTTTAGATATACAAAGCATTTTAGGGACTAAAAGATTCAGAGAAAGTCAACAGAAAAAAAAAATGGCAAATGTTGTTTCACTCAGTGTCTCCCAAGCTGATTTGAGCAAAGAACACCTCTACTGCAGCAACTATCAATACCCTAAGGAACAGCTTTCCTTGAAATATTAGTTGTAAAACACTCATCTATAACAGCATCTAGAATAGCGACATTTTTGTGCCAAGGACCCCTCTAGAAATCTAGTGATGCCTGTGGACATCTTCTTAGAATAATGTTTCGAAATGCAGTAAAAAAATATATAAAAAATACATGGAAACAAATTAATACAGTTTTCAAAAATAACTTTAAAACAAATGGAAAAACCCAAGGGAGAGGAGAAGGAGGAAAGGACAGAAAAAAATATCTAAAGAAATACTAGCCAGTTCCCACATAGTATATTTCTTTATATGAAGTATTTAGAATCAGCAAATCTGTATAGACAGAAAGTACATTGGTGGCTGCTTGGGGTGGGAGTGGAGAGTGGTGAGGAGAATTGGGTAGTAGTGGCTAAAAATAAAATGTTCTAAAATTGATTGTGGTAATGGATGCCTGCCATCCACGCATATAATAACATACATTTAATTCTGCATTTTAAATGGATGAATTATATGGTAGGTAAATTGTATCCCAGTAAGTCTGTTTGAAAACTAACGATGAAAATTTCCCAATTATGTTGAAAAACATAAATGCAAAGATCCAAGAAGCCCAATGAATCCCAAGCAGAAGAAATATGTAGAAAGTGACACCAAGGCATATCATAATCCAATAGCTCAAATGATAGCTCTGGGGTAGAAATAACCCAAATGTCCATCAGATGATAGCTGGATAAACAAAAATGTGGTATACACACAAAACAGAGTATTATTCAGACACAAAAGAAATGATGCAGTGATACGTCCCACAATGTAGATAAACCTTGAAAATATCATGCTAAGTGAAAGAAGGCAGCCTACATATTTTATGATTAATTTTATTCCATATTCCATTATGAAATATTCAGAATAAGCAAATCCATGAGACAGAAAGCAGATTAATGGTTGCCAGAGCTGGGCGAGGGGGAAACAGGGAGTGACTTCTTAATGGGTACGAGGTTTCCTTTGGGGGTGATAAAAATATTCTGATACTATAGTGGTGATAGTTGCACAGTATTGTGAATGTACCAAATATTGATGAATTGTATATTTTAAAATGATGGATTTGATGTTTGTGTATTTTATATTTACTTGAACCATAATGAGATACACTGCACATCTATTTAAAGACTAAAACCTGACCATACCATGTGTTGGCAAAGATGTTGAGGAACCAGAACTCTCTAACATAATCACTGATGGGTTTGTATGTTACAATCATATTAGAAAACAATTGGTGGTTTCTTTAAAAGTTAAACATACACCATCTACCATAGCATCCAGCCACTCCTCACCCTTTCTCCCAAGAGAAATGAACCCACATGTCCACACAAAATCTTGTACACAAATATTCATAACAACTTTATTAAAATAGACAAAAACGGGAAACAACCAAAGTCAGAGGAACGTATAGACCAATTTGGTATGTCCATAATTGAAATACTACTCAGCAATATAACAAGAATGAGCTACTGAACAAGCAACAATCCGATGACTCTCAAAAGAATTATACTAAGAATAAGGCAGACAAAAAATGAGTACATACTATGTGTCTCCATTTATATAAAATTTTAGAAAGGGCAAACTAAGCCATGGTGACAAAAGCAGATCAGTGTTACCGGGTGACTAAGTGAAGCAGGCAGGAGGGGAAAAGAGAGAAAGCTTTCTAAGGCACACATAGAAACTCTTGTACATTATGGATATATATTCATTATCTTGATGGCAGTACAGGCTTCACATGTGTGTACAACACACACCAAAACTTATCAAATTGCATACTTTAAATATGAGTGTATTGATCCTTTTGTAGTTCATAAGTGTGATGACTGGGTTTTCATGCGCACGTGTGAGATGTGTCTCCCACAAATCTTGTTATGAAATTGGCACATTGCCCGTCTGACACGAAAAAATAAATAAATATGAGCTTATTGTATGTCAATTATATCTCAGTGAAGCTCTGAAAAACATGTTAAAGGTATATGTAATAAGAGATGGTTAGGGAAAACAATGTAAATCAAACTAATATTTTCCATTAGATTGTGTAGCTATAATTTTTCTATCTTTAAAAATTTTAAATCTTGTTCCAAAAGTTGAAGTACATTTCAAAAACTGACTAAGCACTTAATGACTTATGTTCATTACTATGTTGGTCAGAAAGGCTAGACTAAGCTACAGTAACAAATAAGCCAAATCCATGTGGCTTGTTACCATCATAACAACCAGCAAGGGTTTCAGTTCTTGGTAGTCTCCCTGAGACCCAATCTAGTAAAGCTCGAACACCCTGGAATATGTGGCCTCTTTAGTCAATGTGGCTGAAGAAGAGAGAACTAAAACCTCCAGCACCATCAATTCAATGTTCCAGCTCACAAGGGACAAATGCCACTTCTAATCACAGGACCATGCTTTACTTTAAGAGGACAGAGGAGCATATACCTCCACAAACCCTGAAGTAGAGAACTGGATATTGGTGACCATTAATCATCTACCATCATTTCCCATGATACTAAAAACTATTTCCACATCAACATATTGAAACAGAACATACTTAGAATGTGAACTCTCTCAGGAACTAGAGGTTCTACTCAGAAAAGGTGGGAGCCTTGCAACTCCAGCCACTCTTAGAAGTCCCTTGTGCTCTCAATACATTCCCTGTATGGAGGGCCAAACTTCCAGATAACCCAGGGACATTTGGGTAGCAGTTCTATTTGCTTACAAAGTCTCTTAGTACCCTAGAAATCATCTCTTTCACATTTGCTGTCCAGATACCTCCATCACTCACTCATTCTCCATCGTACCCTGGCCCCAGCTGTTGGGAGAAACCTGTCTGGTGGGCCTTACAACTCGAAGAGTCTTAAAAAATGCATGGGAACACTTTGACGAAAAGGCAAAAAAGTTTTTAAATGTTTCAAACTCTAACCCAGTCACTGCTTTGTGATCCAAATTTGTGTCTCCATCTTACAAGCTCTGTAGCTTAGCAGCTTTGTGGCCATAAGCAAATCCCTTCTCCTTTCTTACGCTCAGTTTCCTCACCTGTAAAATGGGAATAATAAAGCCTGCCTCCCAGGATTGTCATGAGAACTGGAATGAGATAATGTCTATGGAAATGCTTTATAAACTGCAAGTTATCAACCCCATCAGCATCATCATGGCTGTCTTGTACTGTCTAGAAGGGCAGCCCGAGGGCTGTTGAAGGCCCAGAGGAGAGAGGGGCTCCCAGCCCGACCCTCTGACTCTGCTGGAGTCAGGGCCTCTCTCTAATTAACTCTTCCTGGCAGAAGTTTCTCACTGGACATGTTTGCCTACCAGTGAAAAGCCAGGTGAGGCTTCCAGGGGCCGCCCACCAGCCCTGACAAACCAGGGAGGAATGATGATTCACCAGCCTCTAACAGCCTTGCTGACAGGTCTCTTGGCCCAGCCCAGGCTGGAGAGGGCTGCACAGGGTGCAGCGGGGCCATTTGGCTCTTTACAAGAAAGAGAGAAAGAAAGAGGGGAAAACAAAGGAGAGATAAAGAAAAAGAAAGGCACAAAAAGGGAAAAGAAGTGAAGAAACAAAAAGTGAGATGGTAGTTGCTAGGATATAGGAAGGTTTTTAACGAGTATAAAGTTTGTTTTGCAAGATGAAAAAGTTCTGGAGATCTTTTGCACAACAATGTGACTATGGTTAACACTACTAAACTGGACACTTAAAAATGATTAAGATGGTAAATTTTATGTGATGTGTTTTCCACCACTTAAAAATTTTGCAAATTTGGCTCAGTGCCCATAGCACAGTGGTTACAGTGCCAGCCATGTACACCAAGGGTGGCAGGTTCAAACCCAGCCCAGGCCAGATAAACAACAATGATAACTGCAACAAAAAAGTAGCAGGGCCGTATGGTGGACTCCTGTAGTCCCAGCTATTTGGGAGGCTGAGGCAAGAGAATCACTTAAGCCCAAGAGTTGGAGGTTGCTGTGAGCTGTGATGCCATGGCACTCTACCAAGGGTGACATAGTGACACTCTGTCTCAAAAAAAATAATAAATTTACAAATTTATTTTTTTAAAAAATGAAAAAGGGAAGGAGAGAGGGAAAGTGGGAAGGAGAGAGAAAGGAGAAATAAAGGATAGAAAATGGAAGGAAGAGGAAGGGAGGAAGAGAAAAGAGGAGGAGAGAAACAGAGCAAGGGAAACAAGAGAGGAAAAGAATGAAGGAAAGAAAAGAAAAACTAAAGGGTGGCGCCTGTAGCTCAAAGGAGTAGGGCGCTGGCCCCATATGCCGGGGGTGGCAGGTTCAAACCCGGCCCCAGCCAAAAACTGCCAAAAAAAAAAAAAAGAAAAACTAAAGAAAGCATATGAGAAAGGAGTGAGAAATATGAGGAGTGAAAAGGAAAAGAGAAGTGATGGAAGAAGGGAAGAAAAGAAGATAAGGTAGAAAAAGAAAAGACAAGAAGGAAAAAGAAGACAGACAACACATTCTGGCAGGTGGTACCCCACCACTCCCTCCTCCAGTCCCGCCCTGGGCGCAGGGGGCGGGAGGCCTCGGGGCGGAGCTGAGCGTGCGACGTCACCGCGTCGTCGCCCCGCCCCTGCCGGCGTCCGGCCCTTGTGAAATCGCGCGCTGTGCAGGTGGCCTCTCGGCCGGCGGGTACCGCTCTCCTTGGGTGGCTGCGAGTCCCCTGGCCTTTGGCCTTCTGCCCGCCTATCCCCGGCGGCGGGAGGGCGATAATTGCCGAGAGACGCAGCGTTTATCTGGGCCGGTTGTGCAAGGCGCGCGGGAGGGAGGGCCGCAGGCGCTGGCTCTCACGCCTCAGCGGCCAGGCATGCGCGCGGGGGCGAGGGCGGGCCGGGGTCCTCGGGGCGAGACGCCGCCTCTCTCCGCAGGAAAGAGCACCGGCCGCTTGACTGCGCGGTCGCTAACAGGGGAGAGACACCCAAGTTCCCAGCCCACCCCAGCCCTGCCACCTGCTAGGCTGCGTGATGTCGGACAAGTGCCGTGCTTGCTTCTGAGTCCCAGGCTCCTCCGCTATGTACTAGGAGTAAAATCCCCACCTCTTCTGCTTGTGAGGATAAGAAACTATGCCGGTGAGGCCAGGTGCACTTTAGGTGAATAGGGACCACGCTAAAATTCTACGTGACAGGCTCATACACCTGCTCCACACACTGCGAATCTAAACCCGGTTTCAAGGCAGCGTGCGGTGGCTCATGCCTCTGATTCTATCACTTTGGGAGGACTGCTTGAGGCCAGGAGATTGAGACCAGCCTGAGCAAGAGTGAGACTCCGTCTTTACAAAAAGTAGAAAAATTGGCCGGCGTGGTGGCGGGAAGCTGAGGCAGGAGGGTCTTGAGCCCAGGAGTTTTAAGAGCTGTGAAGACGCCACTGCACTCTAGCCCAGGGACACAGAGAGGAAAGGAAAAAGAAAGAAAAAAAAAAAAAAAACAGGGTTCACGTTTTGTCTGCTACTGGCGCTGACTTGCTGGATAACTTTAGGGACGACTTTGCCTCCACTGTGTGGTTTTCAGTTTCCTCTTAAAAAATTGGAGGATGGCCGTGTACCAGCTGTCCTCAAGGAAGATGAGCACATGCTGGGTCCAGGTATGGCCAGTCGTGCCACCCATGCCACCCACTCACAGCCAGTCCTTGGGTCATAGTCTTTGGAGTAGCTGTTGGTGGGGGAGGAAAGGGGAGAAAAAGGACAGAGGATCCTGAGCTGTGAGAAAGGACATGTCCAGACACTCAGAAGCCAAAAGGGAACACACTAGGGCCATGTCAGTGTGCACCACCTGGAGCACAGCCCAGCCTTTCCCTATGGGACAAGGCCACACCACCACACATGTCTGCATGTGTGGGACTTGAGACCCCCATCCCCCACCCAGACCTTAAGGAACATACACCCATCACCCTCTAATACTAAGAGCCAGGGGCTACCCTCAGCAGAAATAGAGCCCTTAGCTCTTTTCTACCTCACCCCAGGTCCCCCCAGAAGCCCTACCTGAGCTTTTGTAACTGCTGAGTGTGGAGGTCCCAGGAATGAATGTTTTCTCTCTGCCAGGCTCTCTGCAGTGGATTTTCCTGGAACAAATGAGCCCTATTAGGATCTTGTGTATGCATGCTGATCCTGGCCTGGCTCCCTTCAGCTCTGGGGTTGACTGCCTGCAGTGCAGCCTCATTCTGCACCAACACCTTGAGCTCATAGCCCTCAACTGCTGCCATAGTTGAGGGGCTGTGGGAAGGAAGCACAGCTGAACACCTGCTCAGGCTCAAGTCTTGGGTGATCAAAGAGGGTTGCCATAGCGGCACTCCTTCAATCTCTACTTTTCCTTCTTCCCTTTTTTAACCTTGAAAAATAAAAGTTATGCAGGACAAAAAATAACAATGAATAAACAAAACCCATCTCTCAAAATGAAAAAAAATAAATAGAAAAAGAAATCGAAATATAGTCTCCTCCAATATGTTGGGGGAATTAAATGAGGTGGCCCTGGAAAAAGTGACAGACATACCTGCATCACACTCAGCTAACCACAGTCCTCCATGGAAAATTTCGTTCCCTTGGCTTCCATGATAACTGGTGTTCCTAGTTTTCTTCCTGCCTCTCTGGCTGCTCCTTCCCAGTCCTTCTGCAGGTTCTTCCTCCTTTATCCACTCCTGAAGAGTTGGTTTTCTTTAGAGCTTTCTCCTAGGCATCCTGCCTTCCTCCGTGAGAGATAACTCTTGACTCTCCAAGACATCAAGTCCCAGCAGCCAGGTACAGCCTAGACCTCTCTTCTGTAAATCCACCTGTTTACAGGACATCTCTACTCAGATGGGCCTGCCATCACATTAAACATGTCCCAAGCTGAAACACTGTCTTCCTATCCCCACAGGGTGTCCTCTAGGTTCTGTGTTCTCCCCAGATCAGAGACAGCCCTAAGAGCCTTCCTTAAGGCTTCCCTCCATCCACCCTCCTACTGTCAAAACAGTTGCTATGTCCAGTCCTTTCTACATCTCTAATATCCCTTCAATCTTTTCTATTTCTATTGTCACTGCCCCTGTCTTGGCCACTGCCATGTTGCCCACATGAAGACAGGTTGGGACCTCCTAACCTATCACTCCAGTCCATTCTCTACACCAGAGCCCAAGTAATCTTTCTAAAATACAGATCTCACCACATCACTCTGCTTTGATCTGCATATTTGTGTACCCCCTCAACTTCATATGTTAAAATCCCAACACCTGGAAACAATGGCATTAGGAGATGGTGCCTTTTGGAAGGTAATTAGTCTCCTTGTGAAATAGGCCCAAGGGAGCTTACCAGGAGTTGTCTATGACCCAGGAAAAAAACGATCCCCAAGTAGACAGCAAATCTGCTAGTTCCTTGCTCCTGGAATTCCCAGTTTCCAAAAATGTAAGGAACAAATTTCCATTGTTTATAGGCCACCAAGTTCATGATACTTTGTTATAACAGACACATGAGCTAATACATACTCCACATCTGTTTCCTACTTACCTCTCCAATTCCTTTGCAGTTCTACCCATACAGAACTTGTTTCTGGGTGTGCCATGCCACTAAACCTTCTCACATGCTGTTCCCTCTGTAGAGATGTGTCTATTCCCTCTTTGTTTGTCTCACTCCTACTTGTTCTACAAATTCTCCACCTAGACACTTCTTTTGCATAGCTTTCCCTGACCTCCCCAACCTGACTAACTTAGGTACCATCTCTTGTTTACTCTCAATATAGGAATATGTGAGTTCTCATGGTGTTTTTTTGTTTTTTTGTTTTTATTTTTATTGTTGGGGATTCATTTAGGGTATAAGAAACCAGGTTGTCTCATGGTGTTTTTCTTTTTTTCTTTTTTTTTGGAGACAGAGTCTTACTTTGTTGCCTTTGGTAGAGTGCCATGGCATCACAGCTCACAGCAACCTCCAGCTTTTGAGTTTAGCCAATTCTCTGGCCTCAGCCTCCTGAGTAGCTGGGACTACAGGCACCTGCCACAACACCCGGCTATTTTTTTGTTGCAGTTTGGCGAGGGCCATATTCAAACCTGCCGCCCTCCGCATATGGGGCCTATAGTGCCCTACTCACTGAGCCACAGGTGCTGCCCTCTCATGGTGTTTTTTTAAAGACAGACTTGATACAGATTTTCTAGAGAGCAAAAGGAAATATGTATCAAAGTCCTTAAATATGTCCATATCCTTTAGCCAGCAAGTCCTCTTTTGAGACATTTAGGAAAAACTTAAAGATACGTTCAAATAGTTAAGAACACTGATATTCATCAGAACGAAAAATGTAAACAACGGTTCGGCGCCTGTGGCTCAATCGGCTAAGGCGCCAGCCATGTACACCTAAGGTGGCGGGTTCGAATCCCCAGCCCGGGCCCGCCAAACAACAATGATGGCTGCAACCAAAAAATGGCCAGGCATTGTGGCAGGCGCCTGTGGTCCCGGCTACTTGGGAGGCGGAGGCAGGAGACTCGCTTGAGCCCAGGAGTTGGAGGTTGCTATGAGCTGTGATGCCATGGCACTCTACCCAGGGGGATAGCTTGAGGCTCTGTCTCAAAAAAAAAAAAAAA
>CAUYQV010000532.1:0-21935 GCA_963574575.1 Galagoides demidoff
TGTGATCCAGTTGCCCAATAAGCGAATGTGGCAGGGCTTTGTGTCTGCCAGAATCAAAGTAGAGTCAATGCCAGCTCCACTCGGTTACTGCTCTTTGACCGCCACCAGCAAAGGGAGCTGAGGCCTGGCTGTCTCAGGCACCCAGGGACAGCTGGAGAATGCTCCACCTGAGGACAATTTAGGCCTGAGAAAATCTGGAGAGCATCAGAGTTTCTCCCTCGACCACCAGTTCATTTGCCCATGTCAAGAGATCCAAATCTATTGACCTGATCAGTACCCACTCTCTGGTTGGAAGGATCACAAGGTCTCCAGCAACTAGATAATAGGAGTCTACTGGTAGCTCAAGAGTGGCTCGCTCTGATGCTCTGAATAGTCAGAAGGGCCTGTTTAGAGATGATTTGGAGTAAGGAGGCTGATGTCTCTTTTCCCTCCTTACTCGCCCTTCGCCACCGGACTCTGGTAACCTCAGTCTCTGGTAACCCCACTACCTGTCTCTGTTAACCCAGATTCTGTAACACAGTCCTGTCCAATAGGAGAGTGAGTCAGGGTTTTTTGCCTGCCAGAGTCCAAGTAAAGTCAATGAGTGTGTCAGGGTTTTGTGTCTGCCAGCATCCATGTAACGTCAATGTCTCCTCCACTCGGTGACCTCTCTTTATCGCCAGCCAGCAGAGATAGTTGAAGCCTATCTGCCTCAGGCACTCAATGGGAGCTGGAGAATATTCTGCCTGGGTTCAATCTAAACCTGGATTTTGTTTCCTTGAAGTTGTGGTTTGCTTCAGTGGGGAAGACGTGCGTTTATCTATCTCATTTCTCAGCTCAGCTCCCCACCTTCAGCTATGTTGGGTTCTTCTGTCAGTTGTCTCTCCCCCTGAACTGGAGTTTATGTTGAAAGGTAGCTCCAGTAAGCTCTCATCCCCTGTTTCTCCATATTCTTATTGAAAATTGGAGTTAGGAAATATGGCCAACCCAAGGATTTAGCAAAGTACAAAACACATTGAAACCTAGCGGAGAAATAAACAGACTAAAATGCTACCAGTCACACAAGTACAACAATGCCCAGACAATCAGAAACAAGTAAACAAACAGACAAAAAAGGAAACAAAACAAAACACAAACCAACCAACCAAAAAAAAAAAAAAAAACAACCAACAAACAAAAGATAGTAGTAATAAAAGATAACTGCAGAAATGGTAGTCAAAAAATGATAGAAAAAAAACAAAAAAGCAAAACAAACAAATGAAGAAAGAAAGTTTAAAAAATAGAAAAGGAGGGCACCACTAAGAAAAACACTTTTCTTTTGAATATATACAAACAAACCCCTTTTATAAATGCTGTGGGGTTCCAGTTTAATGGGAATAATTATGCTGCAATATACTTTTTAGGCAACAGGTGGTATTGTGAGTGTTTACCAGGTTAAACCAAAAAAAAAAAAAGGGGGGGGTCCTTTGCTGGCAAGTTGCACAGATTCTTTCTACAAAAGGTCTCATAAAGTGTAGGGCATCCTGGAGCAGCTTCAGATGCCGGATGGCTGGCCGCCCACTCCTATCTGTTCTCCAAACTTGGCACACGAGTCCACACTTTGCCAGATTTTCCACTCAACTCCTAGTTTCCCCTCGAACAGGAAATTTTTACAGTCCATGGGAAAAAGGCTGGGTGCTTTTTATGTCCTCCAGTCCATTTTTGCCGAGGGATGGGCTGGTTACCTGTGGTTCCCGCGGCAGTGCGCAGAAAAGACTTTTCGGTGTTTGTAGGAAGAAAACCAATTCCCCCTGTGGGTCACCTCATCAGTGCAGCACCACACAGACTTCCAAAATTACAGGATGGATCAGTTCCTAAGTGGAGTCCCTTCCCCTCAAATTTCTGTCCAATTGCCTGGATCTCTGACACCCCAAACTGAGTCCAAATAGCTCCCCTTTCTGGCTGCCAAGTTCCGCTCATTAGTCCACGCCTCACCACTCTCTCCACAAAACACCCGTGTATTGGGCACAGAAGTCCTTCGTCGGGGAGGGATTGGTTTCTGCCTCTCAGGGTTCCAGCCATGAACCTGGCGCCACCAGTGGCAGCTTCCGCCATTTCAGCTACTGCCCTGAGTTTTTTTTGGCAGACACCGAAGTTCTGGGCTACACTTCCAATCCAACAATTCACCTCCTTGCTGCATGCCCTGCGCTGCTTGTCCGTGCCAGCACTCCACGCGGGGAAAGATCCAGTCCCCCCACTCTCATCTGAAACTGTGAGAAGAATCAACCCAGGGATGCATCTCCTCTGCCATCTTGTTCCGCCTTCCTTTTTTTTTTTTTTAAGAGACAAAGTCTCACTTTATCACCCTCGGTAGAATGCTGTGGCATCACAGCTCACAGCAACCTCCAACTATTGGGCTTAGGTCATTCCGCTGCCTCAACCTCCTGAGTAGCTGTGACTACGGGCTCCCAGCACAATGCCCGGCTGTGTTTTGTTGTAGTTTGGCCAGGGCAGGGTTCAAATCCACCACCCTCGGAATATGGGTTCGGCGCCTGACCCACTGAGGCACAGGTGCCACCACAGGTCTATCTTTTTTATTGACCTTTTTAAAAAAAACAGCTTTTTGATTGGTTGATCTGTTGTATAATTCTTTTATTTTCAATTTCATTTAATTCTGCTCTAATTTTGGTTATTTCTTTTCTTCTGCTGGGTTTTGGGATGGAATGTTCTTCCTTTTCCAGTTGCTTGAGATGCCCTATTAAGTTGTTAACTTCCTCTCTTTCCATTCTCTTGAGGAAGGCTTGCAACACTATAAATTTCCCTCTTAGGACTGCCTTTGCAGTATCCCAGAGATTCTGGTACTTTGTGTTTTCATTATCGTTTTGCTCCAAAAATTTGGTAATTTCTGTCTTAATCTCATCAATGACCCAGCTATCATTTAGTATAAGATTATGTAGTTTCCGTGTCTTTGTGTGAGATTGCAGATTTCTTTTGTTACTGAGTTCAAGTTTTATTCCATGATGGTTAAGATGATACAAGGGATAATTTCATTTTTTAAAATTTGCTGAGGTTAGCCTTGTGACATAAAATGTGATCAATTTTGGAGGAGGTTCTATGTGCTGATGAGAAAGATAAGTATTCAGTTTTGTTAGCGTGAATTGTTCTGCATATGTCTGTTAAATCCAATTGTTGGATGGTTAATTTTAAGTCTAAAATTTCTTTGCTTAGTCTCCTATTAGAGGCTCTATCCAGCACAGCTAAAGGGGTGTTATAATTTCTGGCCATTATAGTGCTGAAGGTAATCAAGTTGCTCATTTCAGTTAGAGTTACTCTTATAACTTGAGGACGACTCTGGTTGCGTGCATAAATATTAATAATTGAAATCTCATCATGTTGAGTTTTTCCCTTAACAAATAAGAAGTGACCATCCTTATCTTTCCTAACTTTGTTGGTTTAAAGCCTATTGTACCTGCAAATAAAATGGCCACAATGATTTTTTCTGTTTGCCATTTGCCTGAGTCATATAAGACCATCCCTTCACCCTGAGTCTATATTTATCTTTCAAGGTAAGGTGAGATTCTTGTACATAGCATATATCTGTCCCAAGTTTTTCTATCCAGTCAGCCAATCTATGCCTCTTGATAGGGCAATTTAAGCCATTCACATTAATTGAGAGTAGGGATAAGCCTGGTATTATTTTGGGTGTCGAATTCTTTGAAAATATAGTGGACATTTTTTATCCTTTCACCACTGTGGAAGTTGGGTTTTGATCAAAATTTTCTGAATGAGTTTACTTGGATGGTAAAGCATTGTGGTGGTCTCTGTGGAGGATGGGCCTAAGAATGTCCTGGAGAGCTGGTTTAGTTATTGCAAATTTTTTCAGCATGTGAATTTCATTAAAGTATTTAATTTTTCCATCATAAATGAAACTGAGTTTAGCTGAATACAGAATCCTGAGTTGAAAATTCTTTTGTTTTAGGAGGTTGAAGGTAGATGACCATCCTCTTCTAGCTTGAAAGGTTTCAGCAGAGAGATCTTCATTCATTCTAATTTTCTTCCCCTTGTAGGTTATGGTTTTCTTTCATCTGGCTGCTTGTAGAATTTTCTCCTTCATATTAACTCTGGCAAAGTTAATTATAATGAGCCTTGGAGATATTTTATTTGGGTTGTGTTGTGCTGGGGTTCTGAAAATATCTGCTACCTGAATTTCAGAATCTCTTGGCATGTCTGGAAAATTCTCCTTCATTATCTCATGAAGTGGAGCCTCTCTACCATTCAAAGCAACCTCATTGCCTTCAGGAATTCCTATAAGCCAAATATTAGTTTTCTTTCAGTTATCCCAGAGCTCTCTGAGAAAATGATACGTTTTTGCTCTCCTTTCTCTTCCTCGTTGAGTGTTTGGGGTCCTTCAAAAGCTTTGTCTTCAATATCTGAAATCCTTTCTTTTGCCTGCTCTATTCTGTTAATGCAGGATTCTACTGTATTTCTCAATCTTGGTAAGCTCCAACTTTTTTTCTCAATGTGTCTAAATCTTTGGTGATTTTGTCTTTGACGTCATTGAATTCTTGAGACATCTTTTGATTTATTTCTAGAATTTCAAATTCCAACTTTACTTTTAGTAAAGTTTATTTTACTCTTATTTGCCATCCAAACTCTAAATTCAATTTCTCACATCACAGCCAACTGTTTCTGAATGGAATCCTCTGGTTTGGCAGGTTTGTCATTCCTTGGGGGAGATGAACTGTTCTGATTATTCATGTTTCTAGAGTTTGTCCTCCAATTCCACCCCATGACTGTTTTTCACTGTTTAGCTAGATGATCATGTAAGGTGAAATTGGATTGGAGGCTTCTGGGGTTGTGGTTGACCAGCCCTTCACCAAAAAGCTGGGACTGGTGACTGCAGCTTTTCCTCTACAATTTTGCAAAGGATCTGTAAAGTACTACAGTCTTGTGACTCTAGTGACCTGCTTGGTGTAGAGGGGGTAGGTGGCTCTGTCTTGTATTCAGCTGATCTCTGTCCTATCCTAGTGAATCGGTGACTCTGGGTTGCAGTCTCAGCTTTGGAGAAATACAAGCAACTAAGACACCCCATCCCCTACAAGTAATACCTGGAAGAGGAAAATCAAACCTTCCCACTATAACAAAACCAGGGTACCACCTTGGAGGGTCCTCAGTTGATTTGTCCAGTTCAAGAGTTCCAAACCAATTGTCCCAATCAGCACCCACTGTCTAGTTGGAGAGCTCAACATGTCACCAGCAACTAGATAGTAGGAGTCTACTGATAGCTCAAGTGTGGCTCACTCTGGTGCTCCAAGGAGTCAGAAAGGCCCATCTAGTAGATGGTCTGGAGCAAGGGGGCTGATGCCTCTTTCCCCACCTTGCTCCACCTTCACCACAGGACTCTGGTAACCCCACCATTAGTCTCTGTTACCCGAGTCTCTGTGGCCCAGTTCTGTCCAATAAGCAAATGTGCCAGGGCTTTGTGCCTGCTGGAGTCAAAGTAAAGTCCATGCCTCCTCCTCTCGGGTACTGCCCTTTTTCACCAGCCAGCAGAGGGACCTGAAGCCTGCCTGCCTCAGGTGCTCAATGGCAGCTGGAGAATGTTCCACCTGAGCTCAATCTAAACCTGAGGATATCCAGACAGCAAAAGAGTTTCTCCTTCAGCCACTGCACCTTTGTCGCCACTGTTCTACAGCTCTGGTATCCCTAGGGGCGAGGTGTGGTTCCCCCTGGCAGATCACAAAGTTAGGGAGGTGACTCTCCAAAATTAGACCCCAGCAGGGTCACTGTATTAATGCTGGTGTTGGGTGGGAGGTATCTCCATTTGGGTTGGTGCACCTCTGCAGTTCCTGAGTCTCCACCCATAGCGCAGAGACCCAAGCCTACGCCCACTGCTGAGATACACTTTCTCAGAGCCAGGCCAGTCACCTTTCCCTCTATGTCTTTTTGTATTGTTACTGGATTCACAGATTTAGCAAAGCTGCACTGCCTCCGTCTATGCAATACCCAGTCCTAGCCAAGAAGTGCAAACATTCTGTTCTCTGCAGGGGTTGGACTTCTAGACTGCCAGGCCAGGGGGGGAAGGGTAGACTAGAAGTTCAAGCTGGAAGGGAAAATATTTGTTCAAACTTCCTGCCAGACAAGGGAATTCCTGGGCTCACAGCCGGGGCTCTCTGGAGAAGGAGTCGCAGCTTCCAGTGATTCTCTCTGGTGGGTTGAGGGAAGAGAACCTCAGTTCATCGCTCACGAGTAGAGATCCCACAGCAAGCAAGCAACTCTCTTGTGGGAGGGGATGGACACACGTCTTCTTTGGAATGAGTTCTGTACATGAAATTTGTTTCCTTGGAGTCGTAGCTTGCCTTGACCGGAAAGACATGCAATTATCTATCTCTTCTCTCAGCTTGGCTCCCCTCCTTCAGCTTCGTTGGGTTCTTTCTGGCCATTATCTCTCTCTGTGGACTGGAGCTTTTATTGAAAGCTAGTTCCAGTCAGTCACCATCCCCCATTCCCCCATGTTCTTATTGAATGTGAAAATTGGAGTTAGGGAAAATAGCCAACCCGAGGATTTAGCAAAGTACAAAACACATTGAAACCAAATGAGCAAATAAACAGACAAAAAAAGCTACCAGATACATAAGAACACAGATGCCCAGACAATTAGAAACAAGTAAACAAACAGACAAAAACAACCACAACAAAAACGATAGTAATCATAAAATAATTAATAAAGAAAAAAACTCTAATAGTCTGATGTAAGCACTCTGAGCAACTGTAAGAAGGGAGGAAGAGGAACAGAGAGAAAAAAACAGTATTAATAAAAAAAATTAACAATAACTCCTACAAGTGAGCATGAAAAAGGGGGAAAAATTAAAAGAAAAAAGGGCACCACCAACAAAAATATTATTCATATTTATATGTATATATATAAAATATGACTATACATATGACGTAGGGATCAACTTTAGTAGGAATATATTTATGTTATAATATACTTTCTGGACACCAAGTGGCACCGTGAATGATTCCCATGCTCATACCTGATTCTTGGTTTAAACTATTTATTGATGGTTGCCTGGCTACCCACTTGGCGCTTAGACCCCTTCGAGGTGTTGATGCCACAGATTTCAAAATGAATCTACACAGGCGGGTTTCACAAATTCTCCCTACAACAGCTCCCGTGAAGTGCGGGGTGTCCTGGACCAGCTTTGGGTGCAGGATGTCTGCCTGCAGGTGAGATTCAAATCGCAGCACCTGGCCCATAGGAAAAAGTGCCTATGGCGGTCACCATTTCTGAAATTGCAAAATATGTCTGCTTCCTGACTGGCTGCCTAGCCTCGCTGTTCTGTTCCAGACAGCACCCCTATCTGCCATCCAAATTCAGTGCAGGAATCCAGCTTCACCAGTTTCTCCACTCAACTTCGAGTTTCCCCTGGAACTAGAAATTGTAATCTTCCATGGGGGAGGGGTGGTTGCCGCAGGCGCTTTAGCACTCTGGCACAAAGACTTTTCAGTCAGTCTCCGGCTCGGGGTTACACTTTGAGTCCAGCAATCTGCCAGTTCTCTGCACACCCCTGAACTGCCAGTCTACACCAGTATTCCCTGCCAGGAATGATCTAGCCCACTCATTCACACCTGCTATTCTGGGAGTCTTGAGCTAAACGTCTATCCCATCTGCCATCGTACTCTGCCTCCTGTATTTATTTTTAGAGACAGAGTCTCACTTTGTTGCCCTTTGTAGAGTGCCATGGCCTCACAGGTCACAGCAACCTCCAGTTCTTAGGCTTAGGTGATTCTCTTGCCTTGGCCTCCTGAGTAGTTGAGACTACAGGTGCTCACCACAACACCCAGCTACTTTTTTGTTGCAGTTTGGTCAGGGCTAGGTTTGAACCAACCACCCTCGGTATATGGGGCTGGAACCCTACTCACTGAGCCACAGGTGCCACCCAGGGGTTATTTTATTTTTTCCTTGCATGAATTCTTTGTAAATTATGGTTATCAGCTCAGATATATAACATGTGAATATTTTCTTTCAATTTTAGGTTGTATATTTCCTTTATTGATTGCGTCCTTGGCTGTGCAGAAGTTTTTAAATTTAATCAGATCCCATTTATTTTTGTTGTTGCTGTAATTGCTTTGGGGGTTTTCTTCATAAGTCATTTGTCTAGGCGAATAACTATGATTTTTCAAGCATTTTCTTCTAAAAATTTTATAGTTTCATATGCCTTAAGGTTAAGTGTTATCTATCATGGTGGAGATAAAAGTAAGATTCAACATTTTTGAGATTATGTACAGGCTGGGCTCAGAAAATGGGTACCCAAACCTGAAAGCCTAAACAAGGTTCAGGAAGAAGGCAGATAACAGATGAAAATCTGTGAGTCATTCCACAAAAGATTATAGAGGCATATCAGAAATATACTAATAAAGATCCAGAAATTCCTGATAACTGAAAGTTAATTAGCATGACCTTTGTTGGCCAGATAATGCCTAATATCCAGCAGAAGCTACAGAAGTTAAAGATGTTTTTCACTTTGCCATTATCTCATTTGGTTAAAGTGACTTATAAGGTCTTTGTAAACCAGAAACAGACTAAAGAGTCAATGCTGATGATTGTGCTATCTGAAGCAGCCCGCCCCAAAATATTTTTTCAGTCACTGGATTGTGCTATTGGAAATTCTTTTCTCACACACAGATTTTTGAACATGCCTGAATGACCTCACCCATTTCTGGGTAGTGATCTCTCTCTAAATTGCAGGCTTAAGAGACTTTCAAAATAAACAAATGCATATCACAGTTCCACCTGAATATACATGCCTTTACCTTACAAGGAGCTCTGATTTCCCCCTTGGCTGTCCCTCAAGAGCTGCCTGCTGAAATATTCAGTGAAGTCAACCCTGAGGTATGGGCCATCAGACAACCTGGAAGGGAACATGTGGATCTTGTTCATGTCAAGGTAAAACTGAGAATTTCACCTTCTCAACTCAAACAATGCCTATCAAAGCATCAAATTTGGAAGGGTTTTCCAATACCTAGTTGTGGCCTTTATAAAATATGGACATCTCTTGACTTGCTGCTCTCCTTATAACACACCCATTTACCAGTTTAAAAACCTTGATCTCAGAACATTGATTTGTTCAGGATTTGAGAGCAACCCAAATAGTACAAGACATTCATTCTGTAGGACCTAATCCTTATACTCTCCTCACTGTGTGGCCATTTCGCTTGGTTTGCTTGACTTAAAAGGAGCCTTCTTCTTCATTCTCTTGCTTCTGAATTACAAGTACACTTTGTCTTTTAATGGTAGGACTTAAAGACTAAAACCAAATGCCAGTACTGTTAGACTGTCCTCCCACAAATGTTAAAGACTTCTCCAATCATCGTTGGAGAAATTCTGTCTAGAGACTTGAGAAAAATAATTTTAGTAAAAAGAGTAATTTTACAATATTTAGATGACATTCTAACTGCAAATGAGACTGAAGCTGAATTGAGACAACACATGATGTAATTGTACCTAAATTTCATACCTGACAAAGGACATATAGAATCTCAAGAAAAGGCCCATATTTCACTGCCCACTGTGATATATTTGAAATGTGAATTGTCTCAGGGAACTCAAAACCTCTTCCCAGATCAAGAGAGGCTGTAAACTGGGTAGGAGTCCCCACTACCCTCAAGCAGCTGTGAGGATTCCTGGGTATGGCAGAGTTGTGTCACATTTAGATTCTCAGCTTTGGTCTAATAGCCAACCCTCTCTATGAAGCTGAAAGGGAGAGAAAAAGAACCCCTTATGTGGACAGAAGAATGTGAGAATGATTTTCTGATAATTAAAGAAAACCTGATGTCTGCCCTCACAGTGGGCTTCCTGGATTTGCACAATCATTTTGACTTGTTCACCCAAAAAAAGCCAAGGAATAGGGCAGCACCTGTGGCTCAAAGGAGTAGGGTGCTGGCCCCATATGCTGGAGGTGGCTGATTCAAACCCAGCCCCAGCCAAAAACTGCAAAAAAAAAAAAAAAGCCAAGGAATAGGACGGAGGTTATTCACCCAAACTTTAGGGGCTCTGTTTTGTGTGTGTGTGTGTGTGTGTGTGTGTGTGTGCAGATATCATGGTGATTTTTAATCACTGTACGCTGTGGTATAACCTCAAGTCTGGTAACACTATGCCTCCAGATTTATTTTTATTTCTTAGAATTACATTGGCTATCTTTTTTATTTCAGGTTACTATGAAGGTACAAATGATTAGGTTACATTGTCTGTGTTTGTAAGGCAAAGTTGAAGTTGCAGTTGAGGCCTTCACTTGGGGAGTGTGCTGTATATGCCTACACTGTGCACATTAGATGAGAGATTACCAATGCTCCTACCTCTTCCCCTTTCCCTTCTCTCCTCTCCCCTTCACTATTCTTGTGTTTTCTTTTATGTTGGAGTGTAGTTGTTTATATAATTGATTCATATGGGTATTGAATATGTTTCATACTTGCTTTTCCATTCTTGTGATACTTTCTGAAGAAGAATGTGTTTCAACTCCATCCAGGTAAATGCAGAAGATATAAACTGTCCATCCTTTTTCTAGTTGAATAGTACTTCATTGTATTGACCACAGTCATGGGTTGATGGTCACTTGGACTGTTTCTATGTCTTTGCAATTGTGTATTGAGCTGTAACAAAAATTCTACTGCAAATGTCCTTGTGGAAAAATACATGTTTTCCAGGAATGGGTTTGCAGAATGAAAAGGAAGATCTACTTTTTAGTTTTTTGAGAATTCTTCATACTCCTTTCTATGGAGGCTGTAGTAGTTTACAAACCCACCAGGCGTGCAAAAGTGTTACCCCTCTCTGCATCCACACCAACATCTGCAGTTTGGGGATTTTGTAATGCAGAATGTTTTCACTAGGGTTAGGTGACATCTCAGGTTCTTTTTGATTTGAATTTTTCAGACGATTAGGGATGATAACTTTTTAATGTGTTTGTTGGTCATTTCTCTGTAATCTTCACAGAAGTTTCAGTTCAAGTCTCATGTCCACTTACAAATGGGGCTGTTTGCTCTTTTTGGTTGATTAATTTGAATTCTCTGCAGATTCTAGTTGTCAGTCCTTTGTCAGATTCATGATATGCAAATATCTTCTGTCATTCTAAAGGCTGTTTATTTGCTTTGGTTGTGGTACTTTTAGCTGTTCAAAAGCTTTATTTTATTTTTTATTTCATTTTTATGATTTTTGATTAAGTCATAAACACATAGATCATTTATACATTAATGCATTTATAGGGTACAGTGTGCTGATTTTAAATCCAATTTGGAATGCTTACATTAAACTAGTTAATATAGTCTTCACCTCATTTACTTAATTATTGTGTTAAGACATTTATACGCTACACTTAATAGTTTTGACATGTACCCTTTGCAATATTCACCATAGGTGTGCTCCCAACATTTACCCTTCCTCCATCAAACTTCCCCCCTCCCATCAAATCACCCTCTTCTTCCCTCCTTTATCCTGGGATATAGCTGTGATTTATCTTTCATATGAAAGGGTGAGTGATTATAACTTGGTTTCATAATAGTACTGAGTACATTGGATACTTTTCTTCCATTCTTCAAATAGTTTACTAAGTAGAATGTGTTCCAGCTTGATCCATGTAAACATAAAAGAGGCAAAGTCTCCATCTTTTTTAAGGCTGTGTAATATTCCATGGTATACATATAAAACAATTTTTTAATCTATTGATGGGTCGATGGGCACTTGGGCTCCTTCCATGACTTGACTATTATGAATTGAGCTGCAATGAACAATATGGTACAAATATCTTTGTTGCCAAGTGATTTTTGGTCTTTTGGATATAGACCTAGTAGAGGAATTGCAGGACCAAATGGCAGGTCTACATTTAGATCCCTGAGTATTCCCCAAACTTCTTTCCAGAAGGAACATATTAGCTTGTATTCACACCAGCAGTGCAGAAGTGTTCCCTTTTCGTCACATCCACACCAACATCTATAGTTTTGGGATTTTCTTATGTGGGCTACTCTTCCTGGAGTTAGATGATATCTCAAAGTGATTTTGATTTGCATTTCTCTGATGATTAAAAACAATGAGCACATTTTCATATGCCTGTAGACTGTGCACCTATCTTCTTCTGAGAAGCTTCTGGTCAAGTCCCTTGCCCATAGTGAAATGGAATCACTTGTTTTCTTATTAATAATTTTGAGTTCTCTGTGGATTCTGGTTATCAAATTTTTGTCACAAACATAACCTGCAAATATCCTCTCCCATTCTGAGGGCTGTCTGTTGGCTTTACTGTCTTCTTGGCAGTGCAGAAGCTTTTTAGTTTGATCAGATGCCAGTAATGTATTTTTGGTATTGCTCCAATTGCCTCGGGGAGGTCCTCCTCATAAAGTATTCCCCCAGGCCCATTTCTTCAAGTGCTTCCCCTGCACTCCCTCCAAGAATCTTTATAGTTTCATGTTTTAAGTTTAAGTCTTGTATCCAGTGAGAGTCAATTTTTATTAGAGGTGAAAGGTGTGGGCCCAGTTTTAGTCTTCTACAAGTCACCAGCCAATTCACCCAGCACCATTTGTTAAATAGGGAATCCTTCCCCAAATTTATGTTTTTGATAGGGTTGTCAAAGTTCAAATGATGATAAGAAGCCAGTCATCTCTTGGTTCTCTATTCTGCACCATACATCTACCTTTCTATTTTTGTGCCAATACCATGCTGTTTTGATCACTATTGATTTATACTATAGTCTGAGTTCTGGTGGCATGATTCTTTCTGATTTGTTTTTATTTCTGAGTAATGTTTTGGGTATTCGAGGTTTGCTCTGACTCTGTATGAAACAAAGTACAATATTTTCAAGATCTTTAAAATATGACAGTGGTGTTTTAATGGGAGATTGCATTAAATTTGTATATTGCTTTCCATAGTATGGACCAGGTATCCTCAAACTAGGGCCCACGGGTCACATGTGGCCGGCCTAGAACATTTATCTGGCCCGCCGTCTGGCCCTCCAATGGTCTGAGTGACAGTGAACTGGCCCCCTGCTTAAAAAGTTTGAGGACCCCTAGTATGGACATTTTAACAATGTTGATTCTTTGCAGCCATGAACATGGTATGTTTTTCCACTTGTTAACACCTTCAACTATTTCCTTTCTCAAAGTTTCATAGTTCTCTTTATAGAGATCTTTCACGTCCATTGTTAGGTAATTCCCAAATATTTCATCCTTGGCACTACTGGAAAAGGAATAGAGTCCATGACTGTTCTTTCAGCTTGATTATTGTTGGTATATATAAAAGGTACTGATTTGTGAGTATTGATTTGGTATCCTGAGATGCTGCTGTATTCTTTGATCACTTCTAAGAGTTTTGTAGTTGAGTCCTTGGGGTATTGCAGGTATATAATCATATCATCAGCAAAGAGTGAAAGTTTGATCTCCTTTGACCCTATGTGGATACCCTTGACCTCCTTCTCTTGCCTGATTGTGATGGCTAAGACTTCATTACAATGTCAAAAAGTGGTGGAGACAATGGACAACTTTGCCTGGTTCCTATCTGAGTAAAAATGTTTTATATTTTATTCCAAAATATGATATTGGCAGTGGTTTTGCTGTAGATTACCTCTATCAGTTTAATAAGTGCCCCATCTAAGCTGATTTGCTTAAGTGTTCTCATCATGAAAGGATGCTGGGTATAATCAAAAGCTTTTTCTGCATTGATTGAGAGAACCATGATCTTTGTTTTTTATTTTGTTTATGTGATGTATTATATTTTTAGATTCATGTATATTGAAGCAACCTTGAGACCCTGGTATAAAACCAACTTGGTAATGGTGTATAATTTGTTTGATGTGTTGCTGGATTCTGTTTGTTAGAATCTTATTGCATATTTTTTCATCTATATTCTTTAATCATATTGGTCTACAATTTTCTTTTTTTGTTGGGTCTTTTTCTGGTTTGGGGATCAGGGTGATATTTGCTTCATAGAATATGTTGTGAAGTATTCCTTCTTTTTCTATGTTTGGAAAAGGTTAAGTAATAATTTAAGAAAAAAAGAGTAAGTATTTAGATAGTATAGACTACTATGTGTACCTCTAGGCTATTGGTATAGTTGATTGCTCCTAGGCTACTAACTTGTAGAGAATGTTACTGAAATGAATACTGTAGATGATTTTAACATAATGTTAAGTATTTGTGTACCTAAATGTATCTAAACATTGAAAAGGTATAGCAAATATGTAGCATAAAGGATAAAAAATGGTATACTTGTATAGGGTACTTACCATGAATAGAACTTGCAGGACTGGAAGTTAACAATAAGTACATCAGTAAGTGATTGGTAAATGTGAAGGCTTTAGGGTATTAACGTACACTACTATAGACTTTGTGTACACTCTACACTTAAGCTAAATTAGATTTATAAACTTGTTTTGTTCTTTAAGAAAAAAATAATCTTATTATGGTGCAACTTTTTAATGTTATAAATTGTTCAATTTTGTAAAACTTTTTGACTCTTGTAATAACACTTAGCTTAAAATACAAACACAATGTATAACTGTATAAAAAGAGTCTTTTTGGTTTTTTGTTTATTAAGTCATTTTTATATGGATCATGAATAAATTTATGCCATTATGGGATTCTATGTATTGATTATTTATACAAATTGGGGTGCTTCTATCCTACTAGTTAATATAGGCTTCACCTCATTTACCCAATTACAGTGTTAAGACATGTGTGTTCTACACCTGATAGATACAACTTGTACTTGCAATATGCTCCATAGGTGTGGTCCCCCTATTAACCCGCGCTCAATAGACCCACCCCCATCCCTTACCCAACCCCTCCACTTCCCTCCTTCATCCTAGGCTATAGCAGTGATTCATTTTTCATATGAAAGTGTGAGTGATTATAAATTGGTTTCATAGTAGTACTGAGTACATTGGATGTTTGTTTTTCAATTCCTGAGATACTTCACTAAGAAAAATATTTCCCAGCTCCATCCATGTAAACATAAAAGAGGTAAAGTCTCCATTTTTTAAAATGCTACATAGTATTCCATGGTATACATACACCATAATTTATTAATCCATTCAAGGGGCAAAGGGCACTTGGGCTTCTTCCATGACTTGGCAATTATGAATTGAGTTGCAACGAACAATCTGGTGCAAATATCTTTGTTGGCAAATGATTTTTGGTCTTTTGGATATACACCTAGGAAAGAAATTGCAGGATAAAATGGCAGGTCTATGTTTAGATCCCTGAGTGTTCTCCAAACTTCCTTCCAAAAGGAACGTACTAGCTTGCATTCCCACCAGCAGTGCAGAAGTGTTCCTTTTCTCCATATCCACGCCAACATATGAAGTTTTGGGATTTTGTGATGTGGGATACTCTTACTGGGGTTAGATGGTATCTCAGAGTGGTTTTGATTTGCATTTCTCTGATGGTTAAAGAAGATGAGCACTTTTCATGTATCTATAGACCATGTACCTGTCTTATTCAGAGAAGCTTCTGTTCAGGTTCCTTGCCTGAAATGAAATGGGATCACTTATTTTTTTCTTATTAATAACTTTGAATTCTCTGTGGATTCTGGTTATTAGACCTTTGTTGGAAATATAACCTGCAAAATTCCTCTCCCATTCTGAGGGCTGTCTATTTGCTTTACTTAGTGTGTTCTTGGCAGTGCAGAAGCTTTTTAATTTGATTAGATCCCAGTAATGTATTTTTATGTTGCTTCAATTGCCTGGGGTGTCCTCATAAAGTATTTTCCCAGGCCATTTTTTTCAAGTGTTTCCCCTCCACACTCTCGAAGAATTTTTGTAGTTTAATGTCTTAAGTTCAAGTCCTTTAACCAGTGAGAATCAGATTTGTTAGAGAAGGAAGGTGTGGATCCAGTCTCAGTCTTCTACAGGTCGCCAGCCAATTCCCACCCCCCACCATTTGTTCAATAGGGAATCTTTCCCCCAATTTATATTTTTAATAGGCTTATCAAAGATCAAATTACGATAAGTGTCTGGGTTCACTTCTGGTCTTCAATTCTGTTCCATACATCTACCTCTCTATTTTTGTGCCACTACCATGCTGTTTTTGATCACTATCGATTTATAGTATAGTCTGAAGTTTGGAAGCATGACTTCTCCCGGTTTGTTTTTATTTCTAAGTAATGTCTTGGCTATTCAAGGCTTTTTCTGTTTCAATATAAAACGAAGTACTAATTGTTCCAGATATTTAAAGTATGACAGAGGTGCCTTAATAAGGATTGCATTAAATCTGCAGATTGCTTTAGGTAGCATAGACATTTTAACAATGTTGATACTTCCCAACCATGAGCATGGTATATATTTCCATTTGTTAATGTCTTCAGCTATTTATTTTCTCAGAGTTTCATAGTTCTCTTTATAGGGATCTTTCACACCCATTATTAGATACACCCCTAATAAAGAAATATTTCACCTTTTCTTTTTTTTTTTGGTTGCAGCCATCGTTGTTGTTTGGCGGGCCCAGGCTGGGGATTTGAACCCACTACCTTAGATGTACATGGCTGGCGCCTTAGCCAATTGAGCCACAGGCGCCGAGCCGAGATATTTCACCTTGTTTGGCAGTATTGTAAAGGGAGTAGAGTCCTTGATTGATTTTCCCCTTGACTATTGTTGGTGTATATAAAGGCTACAGATTTGTGAATGTTAATTTTGTATCCTGAGATGTTGCTGTATTCCTTGATTACTTCTAGGAGTTTTGTAGTGGATTCCCTGGGGTTTTCCAGGTACACAATCATAACATCTGCAAAGAATAACAGTTTCATCTCCTCTGGTCCTGTTTGGATCCCCTTGATTGCCTTCTCTTGACTGATTGTGATGGCTAAGACTTCCATTACAATGTTAAGAAGCAGTGGAGAGAATGGGCATCCTTGCCGAGTTCCTGATCAGAGTGGAAATGATTTCAGTTTTACTTCATTTAATATGATATTGGCTGTGGGTTTGCTGTCGATGGCCTCTATCAGTTTAAGAAATATTACTTCTATACCTATTTTCTTAAGCGTTCTGAGCAAGAAAGGATGCTGGATATTATTTAAAGGTTTTTCTGCATCAAGTGAGAGAATCATATGGTCTTTGTTTTTTAATTTGTTTATGTGATGTATCGTATTTATGGGTTTACATATATTGAACCATCCTTGGGACTCTGGGATGAAACCCACTAGGTCATGATGTATAATTGGTTTAATGTGTTATTGGATTCTGTTTGCAAGGATTTTATTGAATATTTTTGCATCAATATTCATTAGAGATATTGGTCTATAATTTTCTTTTCTTGTTGGGTCTTTTCCTGGTTTGGGAATCAGGGTGATATTTGCTTCATAGAATCTGCTTGGGAGTATCCTTCTTGTTCTATGTTTTGGAAAAGGTTAAGTAATATAGGTACTAGTTCCTCTTTAGAGGTTTGGTAGAATTCTGATGTGAAGCCATCTGGTCCTGGGCTTTTCTTTTTGAGGAGACTTCTTATAGTTGATGCTATTTTAGAACTTGTTATAAGCTTGTCCAGTATTTCCACTTCTTTCTGGCTAATTCTAGGAAGGTGGCATGTTTCCAAGTATTGAACTAATTATTTCCTTCAGATTTTCCTACTTCTCTTCTGAGAATAGAGTTTTATGTAATATTCATTAAGGATTTGTTGAATTTCTGAGGTGTCTGTTGTTATTTTGCCTTTCTCATTTCTGATTGATGAAATTAGGGATTTTACTCTTCTGCTTCTGGTTAGGTTAACCAAAGGTTTATCTATTTTATTGACCTTTTCCAAAACCCAACTTTTTGATTGATTGATCTGTTGTATGATTCTTCTGTTTTTAATCTCATTTAATTGTGCTCTGACTTTAGTTATTTTTTTTCTTCTGCTGGGTCTAGGAATGTTCTTCCTTTTCTAGATGCTTGAGATGTCCCATTAAGTTGTTGACTTCCTCTCTTTCCAGTCTTTGGAGGAAGGCTTGCAACGCTATCAATTTCCCTCTTAGGACCGCCTTTGGGGTATGGCAGAGGTATTCTTAATTCATGTCTTCACTATCGTTTTGTTACAACAATTTGGTAATTTCCTCTATGACCCAGCTATCATTCAGCATGAGGTTATTTAGTTTCCATGTTTTTTGTGAGTATGCGGATTTCTGTTGTTGCTGAGTTAAACTTTTATTCCATCATGGTCTGAGAAAATACAAGGAATGATTTCTATTGTTGTGAATGTGCTGAGGTTAGCCTTCTGACCTAAAATGTGATCAATTTTGGAGGATGATCCATGGACTGATGAGAAGAATGTGTATTCAGTTTTGTTAGGATGAAATGTTCTCTAGATGTCTGTTCAATGCAATTGTTGAATGGTGAAGTTTAAGTCTAAAATTTCTTTGCTTAGCTTCTTTTTGTAGGATATATCCAACACTTCCAAAGGGGTGTTATAATCTCTGACTATTATGGTGCTGGAGGAAATCACATTGCTCATGTCTGTTAGAGTATCTCTTATAAATTGACATGCATTCTGGTTGGGCGCATAAATGTTAATAATTGAAATCTCATCATGTTGCGTGTTGCCCTTAACAAATATGAAGTCACCATCCTTATCTGTCCTTAATTTTGTTGTTTTAAAACCTATTGTATCTGTGAATAAAACTGAAACACCTGCTTTTTTCTGATTTCCATTTGGCTGAATTATAGATGACCATCCCTTCACCCTGAGTCTATATTTATCTTTTAAGGTGAGGTGAGATTCTTGAATGCAGCAGATGTCTGGCCTGAGTTATTGTATCCAGTCAGCCAATGTGTGCCTCTTTGGAGGGCCATTTAAGCCATTCACATTAATTAAGAGTAGTGATAATCCTGGTAGTAGTTTGGTTATCAAGATTTTTGGAAGTCCAATGGACATTTTTAACCCTTTTGCCACTGTGGAAGTTGGAATTTCATCAAAAGTTTCTGAGTGAGTTTACTTTGGTGGTGAGGATTATGCTGTTCATTGTGGAGGATAGGTCTGAGAATATCCTGGAGAGCTGTTTAGTTACGGCAAATTTCTTCAACATATGCATGTTATTAAAGTATTTACTTTCTCCATCATAAATGAAATTCAGTTTAACTGGATACAGGATCATGGGTTGAAAGTGATTTTGTTTAAAGAGATTAAAGGTCAATGACCACGGTCTTCTTGCTTGAAAGGTTTCAGCAGGGAGATCTGCAGTCATTCTAATGTTCTTCCTTTTGTAGGTTATGGTTTTCATATGTCTGGCTGCTTCTAGAATTTTCTTCTTCATATTAACTTTGGTGAAGCTAATTATAATTTGTCTAAGATTTTTTATTTGGATTGAGTCATGTTGGTGTTCTGAAACTGTCTGCAATCTGAATGTCAGAATCTCTTGTCATGTCCGAGAAATTCTCTTTATTTCATGAAGTAGAGCATCTGTATCTTTTGAAGCAACCTCATTTCCTTTGAGAATTCTTATAAGGCGAATATTAGATCTCTTCAAATTATCCCCGAGCTCTCTGAAAGAATGATCCATTTTTGCTCTCCACTTCTCTTCCTCTTTGAGTGTTTTCAAGCATTCAAAATCTTTGTCTTCAATGTCAGAGATCCATTCCTCTGCCTGCTCCATTCTGTTGCTGAGCAATTCTACTGTATTTCTCAGATCTTTGAGGGCTGCAAGTTCTTGACTCAATGTGTCAAAATGTTTGGTGATTTTGTCTTTGAATTCGTTGATTTCTTGAGACATCTTTTGAATTACTCCTTGACATTCTAATTCCAACTTTACCTCCATTCTGTTGATCTTATTTGTTATCCAAATTCTGAACTTGATTTCTGACATCTCAGCCATTTGTTTATGAGTGGGATCTTGTGTTGTGTCTGCCATATCTTTCTTTGGGAGAGTTGATCTACTCTGATTATTCATGATCCCAGAGTTTTTCTGCTCATTCCACATCATGATTGTTATTTCCTGGCTGTCTAGATGGGCAGGTAGGGTGAAATTGGATTGGGAGCCCCCGGAATTGTGGTTCACTGGCCCTTTTCGAGGATCTGGGACGGTGACTGCAGCTTTTTTCTCTATAGCTTTGCACAGGACACATACAATATTACTGTCTGAGGCAGAGGATATCTGCTTGTTGTGGTGGGGTTAAGTGGCTCTGCCTTGTATTCAGCTGGTCCTTGTCTGATCCTAGTGGATCACTGACTCTGGTTTGAAGTCTTAGCTGTGGAGGAACACAAGCATGTAAGACACTACACCCACCATGGACAACAACTGGAACAAGAAAATCAACCCTTCCCTTTATCACACAACCAGGGTTATACCCGAGAGTGTACTTGGGTGATTGGCCCAGGTTAGGAGTCCAATACCAATTGACCCAGTCAGTATGAACTATCAAGTGGGCGAGTTTGAAAGGTCTATAGAAACTAGATTGTGGAGGTCTACAGGCTGCTCATGTTTGGCTCTTTTTGGGGCTGTGTGGCATCAGAAAGGCCCACCCAGTAGCAGAGTTGGACCTGTGGGCTGTGTCTATTCCTCCACTTTGCTCCTCTTTCACACCCCATCATTGGTGACTCCACAGGGCTGAGGTCCTGCTACTTCCAATAAGCACATGTGCCAGGGCTTTGTGCCTCTCAGAGTCAACATAAGGTCAATGCCCCCTTGGCCCAGGCACTAACCTCTGCTACCAGCTGGCTGGAGGAGCTGAAGCCTGTCTGCCTTGGGTACTCAATAGCCACTCAGAAGTGTTCCACCTAAACGCAGTCTAATCCTGAAGATCACAAGTCAGCAAATGGTTTTCTCCCTCAGCTACCATGCCTTTGTCCCAGTCCCACTGCAACACCAGTACCCCTATAAAAAGAAGTCTGGTTTCCTCGGCAGTCCTCAGAGTTGGGGAGGTGTCTCCCCAAGATTGGACGCCATTGGGATTGCTGTATGGTAGCTGAATCTTTGTGAGAATTGACCTTGTGCAGCTCCCAGGTGACTGACACAGCCAGGGAGTTGGCTGTAGGAGCAGCTCTGGGAGTGTGGGGCACATGTATCTAGGAGCAGGACAGGGGATACTGCACATGGTTCTGCAATGCAGGGCACCTGGTGATGTTGGGAAGGAGAGTGCTCTGCCCATGACTGTGGTACAGTGGAGCAGAGCGTGGAGGCTCTAGCTGGTGGGGAATGGGGTGGGCAGCTCTAGCAGTGTCAGGCATGAGGCTCTGGCAGGGAGGATTGAGCAGCTCAGGCTGGGCACGGTGAGGTGTGCTCTACCTGGCAGGGTGAGGCGAGCTGCTCATGAGCCTCCTCCTGCAGTCTCTGCAGAGGATAGGCTTCTGGATCTTCAGGCAAAGGAGAAAGGGTGGACTGAAAGTTCAGAATAGCAGAGAAAACGTTAGTTCATTTTCCTGCCTGGCAAGACAGTGCTCATGGTCACAGAAGGGTCCCTCTGGGGAAGTAGTCCCCACTTACTATAGCTCTCACCAGTGCGGTGAGACAAGAGGTCCTCTTTTCACTGCTAACCTGTAGAAAACCTACAGGAGAAAACAAAGAGAAATTAAAAAACCCACAACTTTCTTGGGGGAGAGTATGGACACTTTTCCTTTGAGATGAATTTTGTACCTGAAGTTTGCCTTCATGGAGTCGCAGTTTGCCTCAGCGGAGGTGACTTTCAGTTGTCCCTCTTGTCTCTCAGCAAAGCTCCCAGTCTTAAGCTTAATTGGGTACTTTCTGAACATTATCCTTCCATCTGGATGGGAGCTTCTGTCGAAGGCTGACTCCAGTTGGCCGTCTCAACTCTCATCCATAAATACTTACTCTTTATGATGTTCCCACAACAAATAAATTGCCTAATGATGTATTTTCCAGAATGTATCTCCACCAAGTGATGCATGACTGAGATTGTAAATTTTGTTGTATGTATACAAAATTTTCTTAAAATCTCTAGGTTAAATGCCATTATATTCAAAGTGAAAATTGAGACGAGGAAGAAAGATGGCCAAGTGGAACCAGTTTATGACAG
>CAUYQV010000533.1:0-28946 GCA_963574575.1 Galagoides demidoff
TGGCATCATCTCTAACTCCCTCCCACCCCTACAAGGTTATAAATAAATGGTCATGCTCTAAGACCACACAGCTAGTAAGTGGTCAAAAAGGGTTTGGAACAGAGGTTTATCCATCTCCAAAGACGGCTACATACACAATATTATCTACAAGTTGTTCAAATACACAGCTTCTTCTCACAATTGATTTGCCAACTTTCCCTGGGGGTTTTCATCTGGCCCCCCACCACCCCCCACCAGCTTCGTATCACCTCTCTGCTTAAACTGTCTCCTGAGAAGGCTTCCTGCCTCCTCTTAGTCTTCCTTCCCCGCACCCTTCCCACCCCAGTTACCATATTCATTAGTTGAAATAGCCTAGTAATTTGCTTCTTTCCTTGTTTTTTTGTGGGTTGGGTTTTTGTGTTTGTGTTTTGGCTGAGTTTCTCTATGAAACGCTCACCTCCAGGATGGTGGGCAATGCATCTTTTATTCCCTCAAGAATTCACTACATGTAGCAGAATGCCTGGCATTTAAGAAGAATTCATTAACTCACTGTCAAGTAATAAAGAAACCACTCAATTAATATGAATACTACATAGTTGTCAGTACAAGTGTGTTCACTCTTGGCAAGAGCCCTGGGGACCAACCGAAGCCTATGGAATGGGGTACCCCACCTCTGGCAGACTCTGCCCATAAACCCTGAAACTTTGTCATCTAAACACAAGGTACCATGATTCCTGATCCTGGAGGTTTCTGTTCCCAAAGCAACTGTGTTGGTTGTGAAATTCTATATTCAGAGATTTACCACATTCCCCAGCCAGAGCACCAGTCTGTGATGTGAAATCAGCTCTCTTGGGTTTCCTATGCAAGTGACCTTGGCTTTCAATATCCCATTGGCATAAGCCTGTTAGTGAAGCAAAAGATTCCATCAGCAAGACCCGAAGCATAATACAGCATGGCCATAAGGTTCATGTGCAATTTTAAATAGTTTACTACTGACCACACTGTATTTCACAGGGAAGTATCCTAACACGTGCCAGAAGTCCGGCCATTTCTATTTAACTATTTTAATACCTTTGATTATTTCCTTTCTACCACTCTGCTGAGGGGTGTCTGACCTCAGAGCCATGTAAACTCTGAGGGTTTAAATCCGGAGTCCATAGCTACCTGGTTGTAAAAAAATAGTGTCTTTTCTATTTTTAAGCTCAGAGAAGCAGGTTATGCAAAAATTCAGGTTTAAGATTTAAAGAAAGTTAACACAAAACAATTTGGTTTCAAATCATACATTTTTGAGAACTCAGAGAAGATTCCAGGCTTTCAGTTTCTTGCAAAACTTCTTTACTTTAAAATCATGTTGACCACTGTCCAAGGCTTTGAACATTGATTTACACTATTGTTGTTACACCTAACAGTTGTACCAGGAGGGCAAAAATCTGTCCATAGCAGATGTTATAAACCCATCACAACTTGATTTACTAACTGAGCCTGGACAGAATCCTTTCAACACAACTCTCCATGCAACTACCTTCAACCAATCAGAAATCACATTTTAAGATTCAATTCATTCATTATAAGGAACAAACTCTTGACATTCCTAAGAGACACATCAAAATCTTCTGAAATGCCCACACACATTTTTGACTCCCATTCAAGCAGAGTTTCCCCCTCGATAAATGGGAGGTAATACCTGCCCACAGAATTGTTCCAAAGGTTAAAAGAAGTCAGGTAGTAGATATCTACAGTGGGGTTCCCCAGAACCTCTCACCTTCTAAACACTGCCCCTGTGTGACATTCTTTCAGCCCAACTATTTCAACATCTATCAACTTGACATAATTAAAAATTCCTCTATATCATGGAAGCTCAAGGCAATTCTTGGTTTAAACCGTAGATGTTCTAATGGGCACAATGTGAGGGTGGTCAGCACAGTCCCTGGGTGAAGGGCTCAACTACAACTTGAACTTTACCTTAGAAATGATAACAATGTAACTTAAACATTTGTATACTCATATCAATCTGAAATTTTAAAAAAATTTGTTAAAAAACTAGTCAAGCTTTTACGTGCAGACATCCAGTTCTCCCAGCACCATTTACTGAATAGGAATTCTTTCTCCCAGTGTATGTTCTTGTTTGGTTTATCAAAGATCAGATGGCTGTAAGATGTTTCATCCCATGGTTTTCTATTCAGTTCCAGATGTCTATGTCTCTACTTTTGTGCCAATGCCATGCTGTTTTTATCACTATGGCCTTGTAGTATAGCCTAAAGTCTGGTACGCTGATACCTCCATCTTTGTTTTTATTACTATTAACTGCTTGAGCTATACAGCATTTTTTCTGGTTCCATACAAACCACAAAATTATTTTTTCCAAGTCTTGAAAATATGATGTTGGTATTTTAATAGAGATGGAATTTAATCTGTAGATTGCTTTGGGAAGTACAGACATTTTAACAATGAGGATTCTTCCCAGCCATGAGCATGAAATGTTCTTCCATTTGTTAATGTTCTCTGCTATTTCCTTTCTTAGGATTTTATAATTTTCTTTATAGAGGTCCTTCACCTCTTTTGTTAGGTATATTCCTAGGTATTTCATTTTCTTTGAAGCTACTGTGAAGGGGATTTTGTCCTTGATTAGCTTCTCATCTTGGCTGTTATTGGCATAAACAAAGGCTACTGTTTTGTGGACATTGATTTTATATCCTGAGATATCACTGTATTTTTGATCACTTTCAGGAGTCTTGTGGTTGAGTCTTTGAGGTTCTCTAAGTATAAGATGATATTGTCAGCAAAGAGGGAGAGTTTGACCCTCCCTGCTCCTAGTTAGATGCTCTTTATTTCCTTCTTTTGCCTGATAATATTGGCTAGAACTTCCAGCACTATGTTGAATAGTAGTGGCGATAGAGGACAACCTTGTCTGGTTCCAGTTCTAAGTGGAAAAGCTTTCAGTTTTATTCCAGTTTATTGAAATTGGACCTGCATCTTTTTTCACTCACAAAAATTGATTTGAGATGGATAAAAGACCTAAATTTAAGGCATGAAATGATAAAAATCCTCAAGGAATTGCATGGGGAAAACACTTGAAGATATCAGCCTGGGGAAAGATTTTATGAAGAAGACTTCAGTGGCAATTGCAACAACGACAAAAACAAACAAATGGGACTTAATTAGACTGAAAAGCTTCTGTACAGCTAAGGAGACAACAACCAAAGCAAAGAGACAACCCACACAAGGGGAAAGGATATTTGCATACTTTGAATCAGACAAAACCTTGATAACCAGAATCTACCAAGAACTCAAATTAATCAACATGACAAAAGCCAACAATCCCTTATACCAATGGACAAGAGAGATGAAAAGAACCTTCTCTAAAGAAGACAGATGAATGGCTAACAAACATATGAAAAAATGCTCATTGTCCCTAATTATTAGAGAAACGCAAATCAAAACCACCTTGAGATATCTTCTAACCCCAGTGAGAATGGCCCACAACACAAAATCTCAAAACTGCAGATGCTGGTGTGGATGTGGAGAGAAGGGAACATTTTTACACTGCTACTGGGACTGCAAACTAATACAACCTTTTTGGAAGGAAGTATAGAGAACCCTCAAAGAACTCAAACTAGACCTCGCATTTAATCCTGTAAACCCATTACTGGGCATCTACCCAGAAGAAAAAAATATCCTTTTACCATAAGGACATCTGCACTAGACTATTTATTGCAGCTGAATTTACAATCGCCAAAATGTGGAAACAGCCTAATTGCCCCCCAACCAGAAATGGATAAACTAGCTGTGGTATGTATACCATAGAAGATGTTACATCTTTTGTATTAACCTGGATGGAAGTGGAACACATTATTCTTAGTAAAGCATCATAAGAATGAAGAAGCAAGAATTCTATGTACTCAACTCTAATATGAGGACAATTAATGACCTAGTACACAGTAGGGGATGGGGGGAAGAGAGAGTGGACAGAGAGGGAAGGAGGGAGGGTACTGGGGGGGGTCATAGTGTCTGACATACCTTTTAGGGGTAGGACACAATTATAAGACTTTAAAGTATAGGACTTTACCTAACAAATGTAATCAATGTAATGTAGTTCAAAAAACTAAAATTAAAAAAGAATAGGTTATTCACCCGATAAAATACTATACCACAGGGCCCCTCCCATTTTAAGAAATTTACCAGGGACCCTGAGAGAACTGGAAGAAACAAAATTTGCTAACTTACTAACCAACTAATGTCATTGGGAAAAATAACCAAAAAAATTTCATAATGGGTGAACGATAGATATCCGGTTGGTTTATCACCCCCAGTCCATCGCCACTCTCCAGGTAACCATGTGTGCATTAAAGATTGGATCCTGAGCCCGCTGAAATCATGGTGAAAAGGCCCCTAACTGGTGATCTTGTCCACACCAACAGCAGTGAAGGTGAATGGCATCCTTTCCTGGATATATCACTCACATGTCAAACCAGCCAGCAATGGGGAGTGGACAGGATCAACGACACCCAGAGCATCCCCACCATCTTACCCTGAAAAAACACGAAAGCCCAGCCCCAGTCACATCCCAGGAGCTGACTCGTCTACGCAGGACAGAAGCTTGAAGATGAGCAGCAGTGGTGTGGGACTGATACATTGATTACTGATTCCTTGCTTTGGACTTTATCACCCCGCTTCTTTAATCTTAGGTGTGCGACATGATGAAGGTTATGAAAAATGTATCCAAAAGGTAACCCAAACTAGACAAACTGTCAAAATTGTGTGACTGGTTTATTCTTATTATGAAAGTACAGGAAAGCCTGAAGGTACTTTGCGTGTACAATAACACCCAATATCAGATATGTGTGCCCCCCAGTGGGCCAGCTGTTTGCGACAATCCTTCTGAACTGCCAGAGCAAACTGAATTTGCTATGTATACTGATATCCCTTCTTAGAAAGACAATACCCTGAATTATAACAGAAGGAATACCTAAACAAATAAAACAAATCATTAATAACAATTTGCAATATATACAGATGTGTCTTTTTATATTTTCAATAATAACTAGAAGTTTTCAATGTAGAAATACCATATATTTCTGAAGAATTATTTTTATGTATTCCATATTTTGTGTTCTCATGTTAACTTTAATTCTCTAATTTTTTTTTTTTTTTTGAGACAGAGCCTCAAGCTGTCACCTGGATAGAGTGCTATGGCATCACAGCTCACAGCAACCTCCAACTCCTGGGCTCAAGTGATTCTTCTGCCTCAGCCTCCCAAGTAGCTGGGACTACAGGCACCTGCCACAACACCCAGCCATTTTTGGTTGCAGCCGTCATTGTTGTTTGGCGGCCCAGGCTGGATTCAAATCTGCCCGCTCAGGTGTGTGTGGCTGGTGCCTCAGCCACTTGAGTCACAGGCGCCCAGCCTAATTCTCTAATTGTTAGTGGTATACAATGGATATTTGTATATTGAACTTAAAAACATAATAGAATAATGGTAAACATATTAAAAAAATAATTCAAATAACAATAAAAAAAAAAAACTAGTCAATACCTGTGGCAAGTTACTAACTTTCTTAGAGCCTCACGTTGGTAATTTGTTAAAACAGATGAGACTAACAATCTTGGTTGTAAAGATTAATCACATTCATTTAAAGCTGTCACAGAATAGATGGCATTAGCAGCAGGGGCGGCGGCGGCAGCAGCAGAAGTAGTGATCATTTCTCCTTAAGTCACAGAACAGCAAGGGCATCTCCCCTGGACATTAGGTAGCCCTAGAATCTGTGCCTGGGCTGGGATAAACAGAGATAAACAGAGATAGACAGGACAACAGCACGGTATCAAGACCCCCAAGACCGCAGCAATCCCAGCACCCTCTGCAGACATAAGCCTCATCCGGGCAGCCTAAGAGGCCATCTGGACCAGACCTACTCAGATACTGCTTAGAAGACAGGCTCATTCCCACAGTGATGCCAGTCGACTGAGATGGATTTGGAAGTCCTCTACCATAGAGAGGCTCTAAATGTCAGGGGAGAATAAGAACTGCCCACTTTTCTAGTGTTTCTCAAGAGCCTGAATTAGACTCAGGGAACATTAGTTGACTGACCAAATAAATGGAACACAGGCTCTGCAGATATGCAATTGTTGCTGTGCCACGTAGACTCGAAGTAGTCATGAAATGCTGCCTTCCGATAAATGTATAATAACAAAAGAAAAAAACCATAGGTGTTTTCACGTGACAAACGTGCCAAAACGTGTCATTGTCGATGCTTCTCCTCCACAGATGGGCCTTTTTAGGATACTCTGAATCTTCCATTGGTCTTGGGCTCCTGAGGGCCCATTCAAATGAATGCACCCTGCAGGAGCCAGGGCCATCCGTGGTGACCACAGAGGGGACAAGAGGAAACTGAGAGGCAAAGAGGAAACTCTGTGGGGAGGCAGGATCCCATCATAAACAGCAAACCACAGCGCCAGCTACTGTTTGTCCCCAGGTGACTTGTTTCATCTGATCCTCCTGACTCTCAGATACAGACTATAGAATAGACAGACATCACTGATGCTCAGTCCTGTACTTCCCTTGCCCACCTGAGCTCACCTGCAGCTACAGGAGACAGGAGCCAGCATGAGACCGTTCACCACTGCAGGCACCCACAGAGGTCGACTCCACTGACCCAGGAACAACCCAGAAGAGTGAGGGGTTTAACATCACCACCACCCCACCCCAGAATAACCCTGAACCAAAGTCAAAGGACAATGCCCCAGCCTCCGTGTGCTCTGCTGGCATGACCTTTCAGAGGTTCTGCAGAGTGCCCTGGGTGCCCACTTATCAACATCTATGTTAACACCTTCCCTCCCTCCTCCCTGTGCCTTCCAATAAAGCACCTGTACCCAAATACTTGTCCCAGGGTATGCTTTAAGGGGAACCCACGTCAGGGAAAGTTGTAATTTCCACCATATAGATAAAGAAGGGAAGACAGAGAGAAGTAGAGTCGGTAGTTCCAGCTACTCGGGAGGCTAAGGCAGGAGGATCCCTTAAACCCAGGAGTCTGAGGTTGCTATGAGCTAGACTGATACCAGGGTACTCCAGCCTGGGCAACAGAGTGAGATTCTGCCTCAAAAAAAAAAAAAATCCCTCTGCAAATACATCCACCCAGCAACTGCCTGCTCAACCTTGGACTAGCATCACCCTTGTTATTGATCTTTGTAGCCAAGGATAATTATTACAAACCAATGATGTAATCCTTCTCATTTCTTCCCCCTTTGGAAACTTTTGCCTGGTTTTACCTCCCTGAATATGCACATAGTTGACTAGAGTACACGTGGTCCTGTGCAGTGCTCTATTCCCAAATGACTATCTTTCCCTTTAGAGACCCTCTGTTAGTTATGTTCCTTGTCTAAGATTCCACTGCATGGTCACCCCTGCCTCTCAGGGATCCCAGAGAACGTGGCGTAGCTATTTCCACAAGAAATAACAGAGAAATCCTAAGCTGTATCATGACCCCTTGTGTACAAATCGATTCCTCACTAGTGTCTGGGCATTCTGAAGGCAGCTTTTCATCTTTGCAACCTCTCACAGTGCCTACCAGTGTAGCTAAACAAGTATTCACCGAAAGGCTGACGCAACAGTCCCGGGAGTATATGCCCTTTCATCTACACTCCAGTAAGCAGCAGAGAAGATGTTCCAACCCGTCTTCTGCTGCCACAAAAGCCAATTTCAGTGGGAAACAAGAGGAACAATTATCATCCAGAGAGCTCCAACTAAGACCAATCTCTGTCTCATGGGGAACATGTGTCTTCCTTAAGCCAAAGTGAAATTAAGAAACACTGTCACCAACACTCCCTAAAACACACAGAGGATGATCTAGTGATTTTCTGCTAGGTAGGAATAGAGGTCACAAAAATTTCCAGAAGGGTAGAAAAATGCTTCCATTTGGCAACAGGGAAGAGCAAAGACAAATGGATTTCGGCTATAAAAGGCAACTTTGAAAACCAACAATCTACTTTTCACAATTAAAACTCAGAGTAGAAAGGAAGGGGAAAGAGAAAAGCATTTTCTTATAAGTCACTAAATCTGGAAGAAGATGAAGTACTACACAAGAACATTCCAAATGGCGTTCTGGGGAGAGGTGAGTACAAATAATTCACAAAATGGAAACCGAGGAGAGAAAAAAGGAAAGGAATAGACAAAAGTGGACTCTGTGGCTGCAGAGCTTTCTGGAAGCACTGAAGGAGCTGATAGTTATTGATGGTTCAGCAGTTGTATGATGATAAATAGCTGATGATCAATGCCTCCCAAGCACATCACTATTTATGACAGGAACATGTGTTGTCAGATCATTTCCCAACACAGACATGAGATAGGAATTAGAAACGTATCTGTTCAATCAATGGTTAGTTTATGTAGTTTATGCTTTCTGCACTAGGTACGTGGGAAACTGTGTATTTTATTCCTACTATAACAAATTATCATAAATTTCAAACAATAAAAATTTATTTATTATAACCCTGTATAGCAGAAGTCTAGCATGGGTTTTCCAGAGTTAAGGTCAAATTGTTAACAATGCACATGCCCGTCTGGAGGATGCAGGGAAGACTCCTTGTTCATGCTTCTTCTACTTTGTAGAGGCCACTCACAGTCCTTGGCTTATGGCCCCCTCCTCCCTCGTTAAAGGAAGTAACAAACTCTGCCATTTCTCTGGGATTTTTTCCTTCTGTCTCCTCCTTCTATATTTAATGATCCTTGTGATTACATTGGGGACATCCCTATGCCCCCAGGATATCTCCCTATTTTAAGATCTGTTTAGGTGTGGTGGCATACCCAGTAATCTCAGCAATTTGAGAGACTGAGGTGGGGGAGGGATGTTAATTTGTTTCTGTCTGTATGGATTTTATGTTTCTTCATTTTTGTGTATCACAAAATTTTCATAATGACCCACTATTCAGGACAGAGGCTAATGCACAGCAAGCACTCAGTGACTGTTAGCAGCTGTTCTTATTGTGGAATGAACCACGTTTCCAATACTTAACTGTAAGAGTCAAAAGAGTGAGATATGTGTTTCATTCAGTTTAATCCTTGTGGTTACCAAAACAAGCCCCTGGAGACGTCCTCCCTGCCCAGCACCTAGAGGTTCATGACCTAATTCTTGACCCTGTGAATATGCCAAAGGGAATTAAAGCTGCCATTCAGCAGACTTTTGCTTTTATTTTTGAGACAGAGTCTTACTTTGTCACCCTCAGGAGAGTGCCATGGTGTCATAGCTCACAGTGATCTCAAACTCCTGGGCTCAAGTGGTCCTCTTGCCTCAGCCTGCCAGGTAACTGGGACTATAGGTGCCTACTACAATGCCTGGCTATTTTTAGAGATGGGGTCTTGCTCTTGCTCAAGCTGGTCTTGAATTCCTGAGATCAAGCAATCCACCTGTCTTGGCCTTCCACAGTGCTAGGATTACAGGCATGAACCACTTTTTTTGAGATAGGGTCTCAACTGTTACCTAAGCTAGAGTACAGTGGCACGATCATAGCTCACTGCAGTCTTAAACTTCTGGCCTCAAATGATCCTCCTGCAAGTTGAAACTTACAGGGGTGAATCAGAAAGGACATTGTCAACTGTGTTTCTTAGAAGTGAATAATGGACCATAACACGGTCTGTCTCAAAATTTCACAGTGACCCATGTATAATATACGTCTATGAATTTAGAAGTTGGCAGCTACTATATATAATATTTTTTTTATTTTTTAAGGAGTATCTTTTTTACCTCCTAGATTTGTTATGCTGTTCTTTCCCCTGGAATGCTTCCTTCTTCATCTTAGCAGCCATTCTTCAAAGTCCATCTCTGATGTAACCAGCCAGGGGCCTTCCTGAGTGCCCATGCTGGACGTGTCATCTTGCTGAGCAACTTACCTTTTTCTACACCAGCTCTTTTACTTTTTATTTGTTATAAAGGTTTCCCTGATCAGATAGGGTGATCATTCTATAAACAGATTACATATTTTAAGTTGTTACCAATGTGTTCAGCATGTTGTACTTGTATCAGTGTGCATTTAAATGTCATCTTGGCCTGTCCCTATGACACTCATACATGTGACAGTGGATATGTGATCATTACAACTTCACAAATGAAAATAATCTGAAGCTCAGAGTATATAAGTGGCTTCCCAATGTCACATAGTGTCCTGTCCTCTTCCCAGAATGATCATTTCCAAATCAGCTTCCGAGGGACAGTGAGATAGACTGGGCACAGCAGTCCTGATAGAATGATTGGGTTTCTATGACATTAGATAGACCATAATAGGCCATGCCTTGTTCTTCTAATAAAATTGTTTGTTAAACAACAGAACCATAACATTCTAAAAGAAAGATACCAGCCTGGCATTGATCAGTTTGCAAACTATTCTCTGTTGCCTTGAATTTAACAAGAACAAAAGTTTTGCCCTGAATGCAAGATTTTGTGTTTGTATTCCTTTGGGTTCTTTCAGAAAATGTCCTTCATTTACACTAGTAATAAGAACATATGTTTGAAATAATTCCCACATGAACTACTGATCAGAAGCAGCTAACCAGCATAATCACATAACAGTGCCATCCAACACACAGACTTAGGAAAAAGACTTTGAGGAAGAATACAAATTTCAAAGGAAATTCCATTCTATTCAAGTAAAAATAAAGGTTTACAAATTCAATTTTCTGCATTTAACTGATGACTTGTATGCCTTCAAAATACACTGGCTCATCTCTGCCTCATTTCACAAAATTAGGAGGAAGGAAGTATTTCAAGTCATCTGATGACCAAAATGTACAGAATTAGGAAACAGAAATTTATGCATTCATTCTGAGCCCAGTGATCACCTGACATTAGGCATTCCTAATCAGACTAATAATCGATGGAGGTTATTAATAATCTAATCAGATTAGACCAAATGGATTGGCATGTAAGATCAGCTGTCTGACAGTGTGACTGGGAATTCCACATGTCAACTTGACTGGGCTTAGGGGTGCCCAGATTAAACATGCTTTCTGGGTGAGTTTGTTAGGAAGGTTTCCAGAGTTGATTAGCATTTGAATCAGGGTATTCATTAAGGTGGATTTTGTCCCCCAATGTGGGTGAGCATCATGCAATTTGTTGAGAGCCTAAATAGAACAAAAGGCAGAGAAAAGAGACACGTATCCCTTTTGCTTCTGGCTGACTGCTTGAGTAGGGATGTCAATCTTTTCCTGCCCTTGGACTAGACTTACACCATCAGCTGTCCTGGCTCTTAGGCCTTTGGACTTGGACTTAGAATTGCACCACCAGATTTCCTGAGTCTCCAGTTTGCAGACAGCTCAGCCTCTATGATCACATAAACTAATTCTAATAATACATCTCTAGATAGATAAATACATACATATATGCATATATACATACATACATGGATGGATACATACATACGTGGAGGGATAGATAGATAGACAAACAGATAGATAGGCAGACAAAGAGACACCTTCATATGTTGATTCTCTGGAGAATCCTGACTAATACAGCCAAGGTGGCCCCAAAATGAAAGGGTCTTCTTGGGAGCTGCAGAATTTCATCTTACTGGAGGTGTCTGGGCTCTAAGAATTATTCAAAACTTGGAGGAAAGATGGACAAGATGACTTTGGAGATTATCAACCCTCTCTGACTCTAAGGAGAAAGGGGTCCTAAGTGGGTAACTCTTAAGATTATTTTGACCTATTTTATTGGAGAATCACAGAACCTTCTAGAAACCCAGGGTTATCATTTAGAATGCAATGTAGTCATCCATCCAACAACGAATATTAAAAACTTGCTATCCTCCAGGCATCTTTTCTTATTATTCATTCAACAAATATATATACAAATATATACATTGCCCTTGGTAAATAGAGTGTTGTTCTCATGAAGATGAGGCAAATAATGAATAGGATAAATCTATATATCAACATGTATCATAAATAAATAAGACAGGGTAAAGAGACAGTCACAGGAAGAAGTGAAATGTGAGAAAAAGTGACTATCTGGAGGATAGAAGCCAGAAAAGGAAGAGTAAGTTTAAGACTTCAAGGTGGGAACAAGATGGGAGCATTTGTAAGAAGGCCAAGCTGGGCAGGGAGGAGAAGAGGTGTGAAAGTAGCAGGAGCCAGTTCAACAGGGGCTCAAAGGATGTAAAGAAGCTTCCATTTTATTCTAAGGTAGATGGCATTCAGCAAGAGATCAGGAGCAGAGGGCCCCACCAGCCCCTATACTCAGAGTTCAAGGAGGGTCTGTGTTAAGAAGACTTGACCTAAAAATGGGCAATAGGAATACAGCCCTAGGGAGTGGGGGAGATGAGATCATCCCAACCCAGAGCAGAGGGAGTGGGAAGGTGGTCTCAAGAAGGGGCTGGGAGGACACCAGAGAGCCACTGCCATTACAGAAAGACAGTGTGCATCTGCAGACCTCAGCTGGTCAGATGGCTCTGCAGATGAAAGCACAGGGCAGGGAGGGACCTGCTGACCCAGCTACTCAGGGAAGGCCTGATGTAGCCTGGGAAGGAAGCGCTGCCTCTCCCTAGGCACCCATTCTGGGTGTCGCATTGTTCCTTTATTATGATAACCTGATTGTCATAGGCTCTGACCCAAATGCCTTGAATTCTAACCCCCTCAAATCCAGAATCCCCTCAGAATATTTGAGGTTTCTGTGTTTTGTTTTTGTTTTTGGAGGAAGGTCCTGCTCTGTCACCCCAGAGTGCAGCAGCAGGATGACAGCTCATGGAAACTCAAACTCTGGGCCTTAAGCAATCCTCCCACTTCAGCCTTGCCAAGTTCTGGGATTATAGACATCAGCCACCAAACCTGGCCAAGGTCCTTCTGCTAATGGGGTCAGCATAGGAGGAGAAATCACTGCAGACAGACACTGAAATATGCCCCAAGTCATCTTGCACCTACCCACCAAAAACATTTTCCCCAGAATAAAGGGAAGAAAGACCATACTGGCAAGCCATTTGCTCTTCATTAACATCATAAATGAACATGTATCTCATGATTAATAAACACATCTGCACAGGAACTGTCCTCACAGCGATGCTGTGATTAGTTCATAGACACCGTAGTGCTCAACCTTTCAGGTCCCACAAAACCCTGCAGGCATGAACCAGCAGAAGGTGGCTGTGCATTCAGACAGGTTTGGTTTAGAACACTGACCTTATTCAAGTTACTCTACCTGCCTGAGCTTTGATTTCCTCTCATGTAAAATGGAGGTAACTCCTGCTCTCAGGTTGTCACGTGGATTAAATGACACATGGAAACACTCAGCCTGGCATCAGGCACAGGGTATTAGCTCAGTAAAAGTTGCTTCCTTTTCCTACAGGTAGGATCATTGCCAGGTTTTTTATGTTAATATGTTTTGTTCCACTTTCTGCAGATATTTTTGAGCCAGGTTAAAGTAAAAAGAGACACCCTGATATTGCTTCTCAAAACAAGGCTGGAAAATAATTAATTCAAAGACTGAATCATGCTCACCAGAATGCTTGACACAGAGGGACCTCCAACAAAGGGTATTTGTTGCACCGGTGCTGAAGGTTAACATAAAAACAAAACTCCAGACCAGAGCAAGCCACCCTGAGAACATCTTATGTTTTGACCCACTAATCAAGAAACTTCCTCCATTCAGTATATTGGCTGCAGGTTTATCATGGATAACTTCAATTAGTGTAAGAAATGTGCCATGTGTGCCTATTTTCTTAAGTTTTCTTGTTAGAAAAAGATGTTGTATTTTCTCAAATGCTTTTTCTGCATCTCTTGAGAGGATCATATGGTCTTTGTTCTTTATTCTATTTACATGGTGAATTACATTTTTGAATTTGAGTATGTTAAACCAGCCTTGCATCCCTGTTATGAAGCCTGCTTGATCATGATGTAGTTTTCTTTAATGTGTATCTGTAATCTATTTGCTAAAATTTTCTTGAGTATTTTTTTCATCAGTACAGACCAATTCATTAGTGAAATTGGTCTATACTTCTCCTTTTTAGTTGGGTGTTTTCCTGGTTTGGGTATTAGGGTGATGTTTGCTTCATAGACATGTTGCAGGAGGTTCTTTCTTCCTTAATGTTTTGGAATAGTTTCTTCAATATAGATACAAACTCTTCTTTGAAGGTTTGCTAGAATTCTGATGTGAAGCCAAGTGGTCCTAGGCTTTTTTTGTTGGAAACTTTTTTATTCTTTCTTCAAACTCAGTGCTTGATATTGGTCTGTTCAAGAGATTTATTTCTTCCTGTTAAGTCCAGGGAGATTATGTGATTCCAGGTATTGTTCCATTTCCACCACATCTCAAATTACTGGGCATAGAGTAGTAGTCAGAGATAACCACTTATATCTCTGTGGTATCTGTTGTTATTTCCCCTGTTTCCTCTGTTGTTTTTCTAGGTGAGGTTATTAGGAATCTTTTCTGTTTCTAGTTAACCTGGCCAAAGGTTTATATATTTTATCTTTTCAAAGAATCAACTTTTTGTTTCGTTAATTTTCTATATGATTCTTTTGTTTTCAATTTCATTTATTTCTGATTTAATTTTGGTTATTTCTTTTCTTCTGCTAGGTTTGGGATTAGATTAGTCTTCCTTTTCCATTTCCTTGAGATGCTCTATTAGGTTGTGAATGTGCTCTTTTTCTGTTTTTTGGATATAGACATTTAATGCAATATATTTCCCTCTTAGGACTGCTTTTGTAGTATCCCACAGGTTTTGGTAGCTTGTGGCTGAATGCTTTTCCATGTAGAATTGGAACCAGACAAGGATGGCCATTATCCCCACTACTACTCAACATAGTGCTGGAAGTTCTAGCCAATGCAATCAGGCAAGAAAAAATATAAAGGACATCCAAATGGGGGCAGAGGAGGTCCAGATGATATGATTTTATACTCAGAGAACACCAGAGATTCCTGGGAGACATCAAGAAATACAGTAACATCTCAGGGTATAAAATCAATGTCCACAAATCACTAGCCTTTGTATATGCCAATAACTTCCAAGTTGAGAAACAAATAGAGCACACAATTCCCTTCACAGTAGCCTCAAAGAAAATGAAATACCTAGGAATATACCTAACAAAGGAAGTTAAGGATCTCTACAAAGAGAATTATGAAATCCTGAGAAAAGAAATAGCAGAAGGCCTTAACAAATGGAAGAACATACCATGCTATCAGCTGGGAAGAATCAACATTGTCAAAGTGTCTATACTACCCAATGCAATCTACAGATTTAATGCAATCCCCATTAAATTACCAATAGCATACCTTAAAGAACTGGAAGAAATAATTCTTCATTTAGTATGGATCCAGAAAAAAAACATATATTACTAAGGCAATTCTTGTAATAAAAATAAAGCCAGGCTTGGCACCTGTAGCTCAAGCAGCTAAGGTACCAGCCACATAGACCAGAGCCGGTGGGTTCAAATCCAGCCTGGTCCTGCCAAACAACAATGACAACTACAACCAAAAAAAAATAGCCGGGCATTGTGGTGGGCACCTCTAGTCCCAGCTACTCAGGAGGCTGAAGCAAGAGAATCACTTAAGCCCAAGAGTTGGAGGTTGCTGTGAACTGTGATGCCACAGTACTCTACCCAGGGTGACAGTTTGAGGCTCTCTCTAAAAAAAAAAACAAAACCAAAGCCAGAGGCATTGGACTTCAGGTTATACTATAAGTCCATAGTGATCACAGTGGCATGGTATTGGCACAAAAATAGAGACATAAACATGGAACACAATAGAAAACAAAGGGATGAAACCAGTCTCTTATAGCCATCTGATCTTTGATAAACCAAACAAAAGCATACACTGAGGAAAAGAATTCCTATTCAATAAATGTGTTGGGAGAACTGGACAACCACATATAAAAGACTGAAACTAGACTCACAGCTTTCACCACTTATAAAAATTAACCAAGATGGATAAAAGATTTAAACCTAAGACATGAAATAATAAAAGTCCAAGAAGAAAACATGGGACAGACTCTTGAGGATGTCGTCCTGGGGAAAGATTTTATGAAGAAGACTTCAGTGGCAATTGCAACAACAACAAAAATAGACAAATGGGAAATTTATTAAACTGAAAATTTCTGCACAGCTAAGGACACAACAAGTAAAGGAAAAAGACAACCTTCAGAATGGGAAAGGATCCTCAAGGAATTCAAATTAGACCTCCATTTGATTCTGCAATCCCATTAATAGGCAGAGGAAAAAAAAATCTACCCAGAAAAAATCATTCTACCCAGAAGAAAAAAAATCATTTTATCATAAGGACATTTGCATGAGATTGTTTATCACAGCTCAATCTACAATCACCAAGATGTGGCAACAACCTAAATACTGATCAACTCAGGAATAGATTAATAAACTGTGGCATATGTATACCATAAAATACTATTTGGCCTTTAAAAAGATGGAGAATTTACATCTTTTATATTAACCTGGATGGAATTGAAACACATTCTTCTTAGCAGAGTATCACAAAATGGAAATGCAAGTATCTAATGTACCCAATACTAATATGAAGCCAATGGATGATCTAATACACGCCCACATAAGAGAAAAACTCCATTAAATTAAAGATGGGGGAGGGGATCTGAGGGCTGGGTGGAGAGGAGAAGAGAAGGGGGAATGGATGTGCTCCCACTTGGTGGACACAATGTGAGGGTATATGGCACACTCCTGGGAGTGGGACACAACTACAACAGGGACTATACCTAACAAATGCAAGCACTGTAACCTAATTCTTTGTACCCTCAAATGAACCTGAAATTTAAAAAAAGAAAAGAAACTTACTGTAAGGTATAAGCAAAGCTTTCTTCAATCTGAGTTACACTGCTGGCCCACTTCAAATTATGCTTACTTTCCAATTCCATCACTTCTCAGACCCTTGAGAAACCTTACAGCCCCCTAACTGGAGAGTTCAAGGCAGATTTGTGTAATCAGATCAGGACATCCCCTGGTCTGACGATAAGAACACTGGGGGACAGGAGGACAACAAGACCTTTCCCCATCACAAAACCAAAGTAGCATTTGCTTCTTCTGTAGAAATCAAACAGCACATGCCCAACCACATTGGCACTCATTGTAAGACTCAGTAACTCTGTTCTTAATTCTACACAGTGGTGTTAATTAAACTAGAAAAACATTTCCTGTCAGTCTCTGTGTTTTCCTACTGTGGGTCTTGACCAGGTAAGAGCCATCAGGCCCTTGCTGTGATCTGCAGTCAGTGTTGAATTAAATCACAGAGAAGCAGCTTTGGCAGGAATATCCTTTACATAAAAGCATCAAATTAATAACAAACAGTAGAGGAAATAAATTTCTGGCAGAGAATGCAATCCCAAGCCACATACTTATTCTGCTGAAAAATGAATGTTGGAAAGCATATGAATTTTAAAACCCAAGTGAAATTAGTGTCTCACACAATGAAACACAAAGGAATTCCTCATAGATAAATCAAGTAAACAACAGGATATTTCCTTGTGCAATAGAGAAAGTACCCATATTATCAGTTTATTTCTAAACCAAAAAAAAAAAAATGTTCATTCTTCAAAATCTATGAAGCTGTTACAGAATAGACTACTGCTCTAGTAGAGACTACATAGTAGAGATGGTTGGATTTTATTTGCATGTTAATCCTGGGAGATTTTGAAGTACCCCAGGCTATTCCTAGACCCACTTTACACATGTATCCTTGGGACTATTTGTTGGAGAAGAGGGACAGTGAGGAACTAGGTGATCTATAACCTAGGGGCTTTTGCTGAGTCTTCTGGAAAGCTGATTTCAGGCATCACCAAGGAGGTGCAATGGTTCTACCTCACAACAGTCTGCAGGTCACTTATAGGTTGCAAGAACTCCTCTGAAGATGCCAGCCACAGGGTACCCCTGCTATCTTTTGTCTCAAGCACCACTGCTTCCTTCTTCCAATCTAAAGTACCTCATTTCTATACTGGCTCACTCTGATACAGCTCACAGAGTGAGAAGTATCAGCTCACTCTGATACAACGCCCTGAAACCCACCCTCTGCACAAGAGTGGACACAAACTAGGTGGGCCAATTCAATGTTTCAGGGACTTCCTTGAGACTGCTGCCAGGGGTATGCTGTCAGGGAAGATTGTGTCTTTTGGGGATCACTAAGGTAACAACAAGTGGTCACCTCATTCATCATATGGAGGAGCCAGTCCAAGCAGTAGGAGAATGGATCCTGGTGGCCTTGTTTAAGCTCCTGGATCCAACCAGACCTGAAGCTGATGCACTCCCAGACTCTGAAGTTATGACAGCTAACATATGTCATTTATGCTTATACAATTTGAGTTTTGTTTCTTACTTACTACCAAAAATATGAAATCAACTATTTTACTGCAAACTGGACCCTGAAAGAGCTATTTCAGATGAAATACTGAGCAGGTATTTCTGGGTACAATTCAGGAGGCCCTTGAAGATCTGTCCTTCTGTGTTTTGAAGGTCTATATTCAACAGATGTGTACAGATCCCTGGAGCAAAAGGTAGAATTAGTTTGAGCTCTCCCCTGAACCTGGTGCTGAAGAAAAAACTGTTATGTAGCCTTCAGCTGAGCTCTAGAATAAAAAAGTGAAAGTCCTTTGGGAGCAGACACCAGAATCCCCCACTGACACCAAAGTCCACCAATTTGCTCTGTCATCTCTAAAGGACAAAGAACCAGGCAAATTCAATGATCGGGTACCATTAGCGTATAGAGTCTTGGTAATAAGATAGAGCCCAGAGGTAAAAGACCCCAGCAGTAACCAGACGCCCACAATTAGCATCAATGAAGAAGCAGAAATCTAAGCATCCCCAATATCTGGAATTGAAAGTTTCTGACCCTGAGAGAGAGAATCAAAAAAAGGAGGACCTCAATGTTAGAGCAAATGGGATACGGAAGTCAGAGTCCCTGGATTCAAGTGTCAACTTTGACATTTATAAACTACATGACCTTAGGAAGTAGACACTTAGTTCTCTCACCTACAAGGTGGGGGTGTTAATAATAATAATTACAAACCAGGCATATACCTGAGTTGTTTTTTATCTCTACTGTTAGAGTTCTATACCTTCTGAATCATGGTGTAGTCATCTGTTTATGTCTGTTTCCCAAACTCTGTTCCTTAAGAGAAGAGATCTTCATCCCTCCTCCCTAACACAGTACCAGAAACTCAAAATTACATACATGAGAAGTTATTAAAATCAGGCACTGCCCCACACCACACTGTTATATAGAACCACCAGACATGAAACAAAGTTAGAGACCTAGAAATAACAGGATAAGACGGGAACCAAATTACCAGACCTGAATACAGCAGCAGAGATCACCCAGGGGGAGACAAGAATCCTGGACCCTGAGCAGGCTGCCCTGAGGCTAAGCCCCCCAAGAAACAGGAATCAAAGCCTTCCTGAATGAGAACCAGATTGATCCCATACTTCGAGAGCGAACCTTAGTTATGTGCCTTTAACTGGAAATATATCAGGGGTATACAGAGTGGACAGGTATTTCATTACAATAAATTGTTGGAAGAAAACAGTAACTGGAAATACCTGAGAATAGCTGGTGGTCCAGACAGGACTATTATCCCAGCATTTGTCATCATGAAAGAAGATAAGGGTCAGTTTCTATTGGAAAATGTGTAATTGTTTATACTTTCCATGTAATCTTTACTCAGAGGAATGAATTGGAAGATGACAAGAATCCAGACAGTGTTGAGTTGAGAAGCTGTGGACGGACATTTGACTCAATCACAGAGACAAGTAATAACGCAACCTTAAAGGTCGCAGCCACAGAAAGTAAACGGTGACACATGGAAACCACCACACAGTCCTAACTAGGACCTAGGCTGGACTTTACAGTTTTAGTAATGTAAGTTCAAAATTATATGATTCCTAAAATTAAAAGTTATTGTATTTCATAAAATTTCCAGGCATTTTATGTTGTCTTCCATCTTGTTTTACAAAATTAACTGTAGCAAAATTGTATCTATCCAAAGTATTGAAATTAGTAAATAGCTCAATTGATTTCTCACAATTCTTCCTATAGTTCTATTGCACAGTAAAAGTGGGTGATCCTCAGACTCTAACAGGATTGTATCAGATGGTCTCAACAGGCTCTGAACAGTATCAGATCCCGAAACAAAGATGGCTGCCCCTGGTATTTTCCACTTCCTATTCATTTGATCGTATACTCATGAAGAGTATCTGGATCGTATACTCATGAAGAGTATCTGGAAACAAAAAATCATGGCTTCCTTCAGTACAAAAAATGTGTTCCTTGCTTCTTCTTGATTCACTTCTAGATCTTGATTCACTTTCTAAAGAACTTCCTTATTAGTCCTTCCATGTGAATTACCTAAAAAAGTTTTTAAATAAATAAATAACATTCCACGATTACATCTCATTGGCCCATGAACATTTTAGTAATTAATATCGTATTTGTTCAGATTTTTTTTGAAGTTCTATTGCTTTTTGCCAAAGGCAATGACAAAAATTATACAGCAAAATTAATAAACTCCGTAAAATGAGAAATACAAAAATAAAAAAAATTAAGTGTCTGCATATAAAAAGAAGCCAAATTTAAAAGATAATACCAAGAAATATTTGGCCAAATATGGAAAAAGAGATGATGGAGACAAAGAAATTTCAGGGTGGTAATAGAATAAATCAAAATTTTCTAAGTGAAAGTCTCAAAATCTTAAGAAAACAAAGACTTACTTGGTTCCTCTCCCCCAAAAAAGTTAACATACTCAAAATGCTGAGACTTTTTATAAATAGCACTTTCCTTTTGCTTTCATTTTTTCTTTTTTATTTGTAAAATAGGAACAGACATCAATCCTTACCAGCCCATTTTAAAAGATCTACAAAAATTGTGAAATTAAAAGACATAGGAAGGTAGTAAAAATGATCCTGATGGTAATAGAGTTGGAAACATCAGTATAAACCCATGTTTAGCTTCATATAGATAACAGATAGTTGTATGTGTAAGCATTTATAGATACATGGGTTAGTATTCACAAAAACATCTCCCTGCCAGCTGAGAGGGCCTGGACACAATGAAACTCCATTAGCAGTGAACACACCCAGCTTTTAGACCTTTGTTGTTAATAATGTTATTCAAAAAAGGAATCTGAAATCCTTGGATAAATAGTGATCCTAGGGCTGGGGCAGGAAATATACAAGATGAGCTGAGTGCATCTTGCAGTGTAGAAAGTAGGAAGTGTCAAAAAGGTGTTGTTTTTTGTCTTGTTTTTGTTGAGGATTCATTGAGGGGACAGAGACCTAGGTTACACTGACTATATTTGTTAGGTAAATTGCCTCTTAAAATTGTGTCCCACCTCCAAGAGGTGTGTCACACATCATGACCCACAACCTCCTCCCTCCTTCCCTCTCTCCACTCCCTCATTCCCCCACCCTCCACCATGTACTAGGACATCAATTGTCCTATCAGAATTGGGTACACTGGATTCTTGCTTCTCCATTCTTGTGATGCTTTACCAAGAAGAACCTGTTTCAACTCCATCCAGGTTAATACAAAAAATGTAAAGTCTCCAACTTTTTAGTGGCTGAAGAGTATTCCATGGTATACATATACCACAGCTTATTAATCCACTCCTGGATTGGTGGGAATTTAAGTTGTTTCCACAGTTTGGCAATTGTAAATTGAGCTGCAATAAACAGTCTAGTGCAAATGTCCTTGTTATAAAATGATTTTTTTTCTTCTGGGTAGAGGATAACAAACATACGAAAAAATGCTCACCAGCCCTAATTATCAGATAAATGCAAATTAAAATCACCCTAAGATATCACCTAACCCCGGTGAGAATGTCCCACATCACAAAATCTCAATGCTGCAGATGCTGGCGTGGATATGGAGTGGGGGGGGGGACACTTTTACACTGCTGGTAGAGCTCCAAACTAATACAACCTTTTTGGAAGGAAGTATGGAGAATCCTCAAAGAACTCAAACTAGACTTCCCATTTTATCCTGCAAGAATATGTTTTAATAAACCATAAGGATGAGCTTATATCAAAGAGACACAGAAGCCAACTAAAAGAGGCAGAATCAGAACAACAAGAGCAATAAAATAAAAATATTAGATCATACCCAAAGTTTAAAATAAATGTAGCCAGACATGATAGCTCACACTTGTAATCCCAGGGTTTTGGGAGGCTGAGCCAGGAGGATTACTTGAGGCAAGAACTTTGAGACCAGCCTGGGCAACACAGTAAGACCCTATCTCTACCAAAAACCAAACAAACAAGCAAACAAACGAGTGGGGCATGGTGACATGCATTTGTAGTCCTAACTACTTGGGAGGCTGAGGCAGGAGGATCCCTTGAATCCAGGAGCTCAAGGATGCAGTGATTTTTTATGATATCATAAGCACTCCAGCCTGGGTGACAGAGTGACACCCTCATCTCTAAAAAATAAATAAATGAATAAATAAATATTCACAAGACCATACTGACATGAATTAATGAGAGGAAAGAGACAAATCTGTGCAGAATTCCAGCTAACTTATATAGATACACTCCCTTCTAGGAGCAAAGCAAACACCCTTCTCCTTAATCCTGGACTGCTTATAGCAACTTTCTTCAAAGAGTCCAGGAGACAAAGGGTGACAAAGAGTAGCTCTGCAGTGAAGAAAGCTGATACAACCTCAGCCTGGTACTCAGGGTTGAACTCCACAGCCATGGCATGTTGACAGGATGTGATGAAAATGGCACTTTGCTTCCGTAATCTTCCTCTCCCCACCAAAACACCCCACACAGGAACCCCAGGCGAGGCAGGAGAAAAAGATCCAACAAATCTCCATTCTACAAAACACCTGCCCAGTACTCTCCAAAACTGCCAAGGTCATCTAACATGGCAAGGACATGCTGGGCTGTCCCGGATGGGACCCTGAAACAGAACAAGACATCAGGTACAAACTAATGAGATCTGAATCAAGTATGGACCTTAGTTAATAACAACATATCAATATTGGCTCATTAATTGTAAAGACTGTCCCATACCAATATAAGATGTCAATGACAGAAAAATCTGGGTGTGGAGTAAATGTGAACTTTCTGTATGTTTTCATAATCTTTCTGTAAATCTAAAAACCCTACAAAAAAATTTTTTTAATTAAAATGTAGGCTCAGTGCCCATAGCTTAGTAGTTAAGGCACCGGTGATATACACCAGGGCTGGCAGGTTTGAACCCGGCCCAGGCCTGCTAAACAGCAATGACAACTGCAACAAAAAATAGCCAGGCATTATGGCGGGCACCTGTAGTCCCAGCTACTTGGGAGGCTGAGGCAAGAGAAATGCTTCTGCCCAAGACTTTGAGGTTGCTGTGAGGTGTGACACTACAGCACCCTACTGAGGCTGACATAGTGAGACTCTGTCTCAAAAAAATAAATAAAAAATAAAATTAAAATGTAAGGCAGTGTGATTGTATTTTAGAGCTCTAACAATTTTAGAGAGTTTTTCTCCTCATAACAGTATGCTTTTATTTATATATTCAGTTTACAGGTAACTATGATTATTTCCAGATTTTTTTTTTCGGATTTCATTCCTAGGTCACTCTGCCCAGCCTGTGGTGTTTTTTTTCAATCACTTTTCTAATTCTATATAGACCCTGTGTTCTTTCTCCTCCTGAGTAAACTTCCAGCTGCATCTGTAACACTTCTCTTTCCCTTTTCCTCAAAGGCATTTTCAATTTTATTTCCCTACTGCCCAGCTGTCCAGTCCTTTGATGCTTATGTTACTTAGCACCATAGACAAAGCAGATCATCTCAATACTGTGCCCTTCACCTGCCTCACGTGCAACTAATCGTCTTCCCACTGCCTGAACTTTTCTGTGCTCCTAATATTATACAGAATGTCATTTTCCATCTTTCTCTAGTCACTGGGTTCACACTTGCAGAATCACCAGTTCTTTACTTTCCCTCATCCCAGGTAATTGCCAAACTCCGTCAACATCTCCGTTCCCTCATCTCTTGGACCAGAGCCTTTCTTTCCATTGTAAGGCCAACACTCTTACGTTACAAACTTGGGTGGTGTCACAGCCTCCCCATCCTCCCACCCAGCCCAGGATGTTCACAGCGCAGCTAACAGGCCATCTTTACCAGCAGCCCCAGAGCAGTTTAAATGTGAAGGCTCTTTGGCTCCTCCCAGACCTGATTCTGAGTTCAGGGAGCTTGTTTGGAAACCCACATTTTACATGAGCTACCCCTCAAACAATTCTACTGCACACTGGCACCTGAGAATTAGAGTCTCTGGGGATTTGTATTTAATTGGTCTGGAGGGGAGCCCAAGTCTCGGTTTTGCTTTGAATTTCAAAGGTTATTCTAATGTCAGCTGAGAAGAGAACCACTGAAGCAGGTGACTCATGACGTTCCATCCCATTCTCAAATTCTGTCATCTTAACCTTCCTTGAGGAAGAAACTTTGAGCCAATGTTAAGTAGGAACCTATTTCACCAGAATAACGTTTATTTATTTGCATTTTTATCTATTGATAGCTATTGTATCTATTGATACAAATTTCCCCAAATCTTGAATCTTAAAACAGCAGGCACTGATTATCTCACAGGTTCTGTGGACCAGGTGATGGACTCAAAGCCTCTCTCGGTATCACTGAGATACTGGCCAGGACTGAAGCCGCCTCAAGGCTCACAGGGGAGAGATCAAGCAACAATCCATGAATTGGATTCTATTCCAAGTTCTCTCACTCACAGAAGACCCATTCACCGTGGGCAGACCAAGGTCTTTGCTGGCTGTTGGCAGGAGCCCTCAGCCCTTCATAGGGCTCCTCCTAACACAGCTGTTTGCTCCCCCAGCAGGGGTGTCCGATCAGCGGCCCACAGGGGGCATGCAGATTATGTGAGGACATTTTTGCTTACCTGTGGTGGTGGGTATTACAAAAATCATGCACAGACCTTTCTTTTTTCTTTGCTCATCAGCTTTCGTTAGTGGTTGTGTAAGACCCCAAACAACCCTTTTTCTTCCAATGTGGCACACACTCCTCCAGGGCTCATAGAAAGAAAGAGGGGAAGTGGCAGTCTTCTTATGACCTCATCACAGAAGAACTATTTTACCACTTTGCTATACCCTGTTCATTAGAAGCCAGTCTAGACCCACAGGCACAACACCAGAGGCAGGATCAGTGGGCTGCCTACTGCAAGATCCGTGTATTAATGAGACAGCACTAGCTGCTAGATCCACACATCTCAGTCCCTTAAGGTAACTGAAGTCCACGTGTTGCTCGCCTAAATTAAAAATGGATGTTGCTGATAAGCAGGCATCTCTCCATCAACTTATAATTCAGGGACTGTGGGAGCCACAGAGCACACTTAACCAGCAGGCTCGATTTGCTCACCTCTGATTTACCACTGCTCCCAGCCAATGAAGGAGAGAGCAGATGTTCTAAAACCAGACTCTTGTCTGGCACATGATGTTCTAAGGGGCAATCTTTGCCCTAAGGCTTCTTAATCGAGATCTTCTCTGAGTACCCACTGCAGTCTGAGGCTCTTCCTGCCCCAGCCCTTTCCTTCCCTCTTTCCTTCTGCAGCTTTCCAACCAGAATCACTGTCCCAAGGTTCTCCTCGATGCCCTTCCTCACTTCCCCTTCAGCCCCCACAAGAGCTTCCCTCTATGAGCCTCCTGCACGTCTAAGGCTAGACTTGCATCTGCTTCCTACAGGACTTGAACTGACCTTGAACTGACGCAGGCAGTAGGTACTGGGATTGGCCTGAGAAAAACAATTAGACAGGTTGAGGACTGCTTCGTTCCACTAGGACACTTTCCCAAGTTACTAACCATGAAATCTTCAGAAATTGGGCCACCACCTTAGGTGGAGGATTCTCTGTACCCCATATCTGTCTTGGGTCTTGGTCCTCCTTCCCAGCTGCAGGGGCTACAGTGGAGGAGACTCTTCTTGCCCACTCCACCTTCTGCAACCCGCTCCTTGCACAAGTGTCAGACCTGCAGCCCCTGCTCTCTCTGCCTCTCTCCCTGTTGCCCCCAGAAATCCCCTGAACTTCTAATCCCTGCTTGGCATCTACTTAGAAGAATTTAACACAGGACCTGGCTTCTTTCACCCATGGGTCTGCCTTATGCTAGTTTTGTCCTCTAAGGTCGGTGTGTTCCCCTGCAACAAACCAAGGTGGGAGAGTGAGCGCGAAGGTTTCTGAGCACAAGGCATGGACAGGCCAGCCCGGGAGGGATAGGCGCACCTCCCACTCCCACTCCAAAGCGCCCCAGCACCTGGATGCACACACACAGGCGTTTCCTTATTTTACTGTGCTTCACTTTGTTGCATCTTTTGCAAATCAAAGGTTTATGGCAACCCCACGCCAAGCAAGTCTATCAGCACCATTTCCAACATCATGTGCTCACTTCATGTCTCTGCATCAGCATTTTTAGCAATAAAGTATGTTTTGTTAAAGTACATACGTTGCTTTTAGACACAGTGTTATTGCACACTTACTACAGTATAGTGTGACCAGAACTCTTATATGCAACGGGAAACCAGAACATCTGTGTGACACGCTTCACCGCAATGGTCTATAACTAAACCTGTAGTATCTCTGGGTCATGCCTGCATTTACCCTTTTATTTTTAGTAGTTTAACATGCCCTAGAGTGGACCACAACTTCAGTTATTTGAACCAATTTAGCTTCTAGTAAGTAAATGCATTTTATAAGAGTCCAGAATAGTTATTGCATAGCCAGTCTTGAATCATCTTGTTTTCATTTTTAAGCGAAGATCCATTAATAAATAGTATTCAGTTAGAATTCAGCACTTGAGTGTCCAGAAGGTCTCTTCTGGGCATAGACCCTTCTCAAACTATAGAAACACAAACATTTGACTCTGCTTTGTTGGCTCAAGTTAATAGAGTTGCTGTGTGCCCGATAATACAAACAGGAGAAAGTAGCAATATTTTGTAAATAGTTACCTAATAGGAAGTTAAGATTTTCAGGGAGTGAAAGGGATGCCATCCTCAAGTGTAACGGTTCTCTTAGTCCAAGATCTAAAGATGCTTTGTTTAATTTAGCCAAAGTTATAAATGTTCTGAGACACACTGGCCTTGGCCACTAGACCAAGGATTGGCCATAATAGGAAATATCGCATCCCGTGTTGTTGAGCCGTTCCTCCTACAGGATGGCCTAACATTTCATGGACATATGAAAAGAAAGATTTATGATAATACGCGAAAAATCCACCTAGATTCTTGGGACTCTGGCCAATTTTCGGCCTATATTGTAGAGACTTTTGCCCAGAGGAATTCTGAGGCCACAGCTAATTCTTCAGTTATTTCTCAAATCATACAGAATGTGTATATTCTAGTGTCTAAATCAGCTATAATCTAATCACCTGTAGGAAAATTTTAAGAGACTTCTAGGAAGAAGTTTCCTTCAGTACATTCTACCTGTCATTTTTATGTGGCAAAGTAGATCAGGTATTAAAGTGTAGGGTCTGAGTCCCTGAGAGGACAGAAGGATTCTATTGACTCTGATGCCCAAATCACAGTTGGGGACACAAGACTGGGACTCAGATTATTAGAAATTCCTACTACTTCAATGGTTTTAGTAAACCAAAGCAAATAAATTTAATTTCCTATCTTGCTACAACTTACTGTTAACCTTTCCCGTCTGCCTTTTAAAATTTAGCTCATATTCTAGCACTGTGAGACATTTTACTTAGTTTAACATAAAGCTACCCTCAATTTCCTTATTTTGGGGGCCTACGACCCATCAATTTACACGCCCTCCTGCTTGTCAGACCACTGTCACATTTTATTCTGGGAAAGTCAATATTCTAAGACAGTGGGCTTAATGGTAGATATAACTACTGATAGGCATATTAATAAGAAAACTCCATTTGTATCTATTTACATTTCTAGACAATTCCCCTTGAAAGGTGAGAAGAAGGAGAAAAAAACATGGCTTGCCAACATTTCTCTTGGTGACACCATTGGACAGGTTTTGAATGTTTGAGCTTTTGTTTCCTGGCTAATTTAGGCCATTGATTCTTCTCATGGTCCTGCTGTTATGCAAATATCACAGGTATCTTTACACATAGGCTTCCCGTCCTGTTTTCGTCCTTTTTTATTTCAAGAGTCAGAAGTTTGTTTTCATTTCTAGTTTATTTGCTTCTAAAATAGTCTGCCATAGGTACGAGATCCTTTAAATTGGCACTTTTCCATTCCAATTTATTTGCTTATAACTAAATTCTCTATTTCAGTTCTAAATCTATGTACAGAAAGGGGACAAGCCTCCCTTTTCTTGGGCTGCTAGATCTAGCCTGAATATAGCTTAAAAGTTTCCTGGAGTCTATTTTTTTAAATCACCCCTTGATTCTCTATTTTGTTTGCAATTTTCAATCTTCCTTTCATCTCCTCAATGGAAATGGTTTCTGCAATGGTCTGATGAAATACACTGCCTATTTTTCTTCCACTTTCAAGGCCATTCTTAAATTATGCAGAGCTGGGTTATTTAAATTCTCTGCCTTCCCTACACTTTGTGCTTTTAACCATGTTCCCCATCTGAGGGGCCTAACAAAAAATGAAGTAGTTGGTACGGATTGGTAGTCCAGAAAAATTCGTAGCTAGTAAAATGTCAAATTCTACAGCACAGATTTCTGTCTCTCTAGTGCTTAAAAATCCTTAATTATAGCCCTTAACTCAGCTCTAGATCATGGTGAAAAGTCAGCTTCTATACGTCAGAGTTTTGGTCTAGCAATTTTGTAATGTGATGATTCCTTCTTGAGAAAACTTTGAAGAAATGATAATTCATTTGGGGGATGGCTCGGCGCCTGTGGCTCAATCAGATAAGGTGCCAGCCACATACACCTAAGGTGGCGGGTTCAAATCCCCAGCCCGGGCCCGCCAAACAACAATGATGGCTGCAACCAAAAAATAGCCGGGCGTTGTGGCAGGCACCTGTGGTCCCAGCTACTTGGGAGGCGGAGGCAGGAGACTCGCTTGAGCCCAGGAGTTGGAGGTTGCTA
>CAUYQV010000538.1:0-24576 GCA_963574575.1 Galagoides demidoff
ACTGAGAAAATGACATGAAGGCTGTGTTGATCAGTTTGATGGAAGTATTTCAGATTGCATGTGAAAACCCCACACTGTACCCCAGAAGGGCATTAATGTACATAGTTACCATTCAATAAAATTAAAAAAAAAAAAAAGAAATAAGGGATATAAACAGTGAAAGAACATGTAAGGCTAATTCCTCTTGCGTAACATGGCAGGTTAATTAAGTGATCGTGTAAACCTGTGAGAGGATGCTCTGACATCACCGACTTTCATTTGAGGCAAGAAGCTGAAATGTGATGGGACTTCTAAAACACAAAGAAAAGTGACTAACTGTGGTCAGGCAGACATCTTTTCAAAGCCTATGAGAAAAAGTCAGAGTATCACTTGATATAGAAAAGAAACCAGTTTGGTTAAGAGATGATGTTTAAGTGACAGGAAGAGAATATAACATCTAAGGTACCGGCTTATACTCACACTCCATGCTTCTTTCCATTTTCTCTAAATGACATCTTTTCCTAAGCATTATGGACGCAATAAAACATTTAAGCGACTAACAAGAAGTTATGTTTCATAGGACAAAAGGCAGCGAGAAGGGAATTATTGACTATTGCTCATGTTTGCAGTGGTCCACGGCCAGGGAAAAACCTTACTGGGGAGAGACTCAGACTCAAGTTGGCAGTTCCCAGTCCTATAGGGACAGTGCTCAGGAGAAAAATGATCAGTGTCTGTGGAGTTAGTCCTGCATTTCCACACACGCTCAGTGACAATAAACATCCAAATCCCCTCTCAAAGAGAACATCTTTTCCCTGCTATTCTCTAGAAGAAAAGAGATAGATAACAAGAGCCCATTCTTTTAAATACAATTCTCATTTTCAGAAAGGCAGTGTGTCTGACATCAAAGCTATGGCAAGTATTAAGCTCATCTGCCTCAAAAGCACAAGCACAGCTGTTTCCCTGGGGTGCATTGTCAGACTTTTTGATTTTCTGAGAACCAGCAGAGCTAAAATACATGTAACTCTTTTTATAACAGCTCCTCTCAGTGTCCAAGCCCTCTGCACAGTCCCTCTCTCCCGCCAGGCAATTAGAATTGTCCTGCGCTTCTCAAAGCAAGATCCAGATTGTCTTACCTTGATGTCCTGATTGCACAAGGCTCAAAGGGAAATTCTTCTAAAGGGGTTAAAATGCAGCAATCTCCTGCAAAGTCATGGTTCAGGTTAAAATCCAGCCTCCTGTGGGGATGACAAGAGGAAGAAAGCCCGATAGAGACAATGACAAAATGACACAGTCAATTCAACCAACATGTCTGCTGTGCCTACTAATAATAGCTGGCTATATTTCTAGTGCTGTTCTCTACGCTTTTCATAACTTATTTCATTTAATTTTTATAATCAACAGTGAAGAAGACACGTGTTGCATTCTAAAGATAAAGCATGGAAGGTTCTTCTCAGATCCTTTTCCAATGTTCTCCTTAATCATTCCCTAAAAATGAATCGCCATCAGGGCCAAGTTACCTACTGGTACTCAAAAATGAGGCATCTAGACTTGGATTAGTCAGATGTCAAGCTTTATACTGGGCCTGAGTCCTAAAGCATAACGATTCGCACACAACACAGAGCTCTGGAAATGCTCTTTGCTACTGTCCTTTGGTAACCGGGCTTTGAACAGTGGCCTGAGTTGGCTCCACTCTAAGCTTTGGGAAAAATGATCTTATCTCTCTCATTCCTTTCTCATTGTCATCAGGAGGTATAATTTATTTTTATTTATTTATTTATTTATTCACCATTCAAATGCTGAGTTGAGATGAAATTCAGACTTTGGGGTAGATATAAACGGAACAGAACTGACCTGCTTTGGTTTAAGGTCAAAAAGGGGGAAAAACTCCCCACGAAGTTATTCGGCCTGTATCACAAGGTTCTGCACTGGAGTTCACGCTCAGAAAACCCCAGCCAGCTTCGTCTAGCTTCAAGAATTCGTGGGCAGAGGTGATTGTGCTAAGGCAGGACTGAGGCTTGAGGACCTGGTCAAATTTCATAATGCCATGTTAATTGCCTTACAGCTCCCTCAGCCTAGACCGCAGTTTAACACATAAGGAAACCCCACAGCAGGGAGTTTAAATAATTTACCCGACTTCATAGAGTGCTAATACCTGGCAGAGGCAGGCTTTGAACCAAGGGTCATCTGACTGCCAAGTCTTTACTCTTAGAAAAATACCCTAAACTAAAGTGATTTTTAAAAGTAAAATAGCAATCCAAACTATGTGAAACACCAAGAGCATGGGACAGTGGACGCTACTAGGGGCAATGAGGTGAAGCAGCCGTGGCGGTGGACAGTGAATCTTCATTAAGGAACTGCTGATCGGTAATGAAGCATGAACACTGACAACCAGGGAACTTGGGGGAGAAAGGCCAGCCCCATTCAACCCGCTTCTCCTCAGTGGGCCATTTGCAGTCTGAGTCATTTATGTTAGTGCCCAGTGAAGCCTCCCAAAATATTAGCCTGAAGGTGGCCAGAAGCAGAGAGCCACCGATTGTCACACTCCACTCTACTACAGGTCAACCCCCTCTCCCTAATCCCTGCTATGACCCTACCCAGGCCCTAACTCATGGGGAGAGCTCAGTCTTTATTTTCACTCTACTTCTATAACCAAAATGGGAGAGGGAGGTAGAAAGTCTGTCAAATTCAAATGCACATAAGAAAACCATGAAACAGAATATTAACATTTAGAAAATTCTGACATTGGGTTTGATGCACCAAAATTGTCACTTCAGTTACAGGAATTATCCTCTAATCAAAATTCCGTCTCCTCAGTTTGATTAACAAACTGGGTCCCCCTTTGTTTTTAAATTAAGATGCTTTTAAACTAAGTGATGAAAGGCCTAAATGATGTGAATTAGGTAGAAATGATTGATAGAGCCATATATGAATTTGAAGACATATATTAGAAGATAGTGTATGATGAGTATATTTTTACATTTGACATAAATTTCCTAGAGCTCTTTAAATAACATCTTAAGGTAGACTATGGTGACATACTTTAAAAAAACATGTTTTATTTATTTATTTATTTATTTATTTTTTAAAATTTTATTGAGTGGTAACTATGTACATTAATGCACTTCTGGGTTACAGTGTGGGGTTTTCGCATGCAAACCGAAATACTTCCATCAAACTGATCAACATAGCCTTCATGTCATTTTCTCAGCTATAGTTTTAAAACATTCTGGTTCTACTCTAAGAGAGTTTCACTTGTACCCCTGTAAGATATATCTCAAAAATGGTCCCTCCAATCCCCCTCCCTAAGACTGGGTTTTGTTATGGTTCCTCCCTTCTATCCACAGTAGCCACGCTTCCATTTTTGTCTTCTAAATAACCTTACAGAGAGATCAAAACAGTTTCACACAAATCGTTGAGAAGTATTTGTATAAATTAGTAGGTGGCTGGCTTTTTTTACTTTGTAAAGTTCAGTGGTTAGATAAGTAGTTGGAGTGTGATGAGGTGGAAATTGCTGTGATCCAAAAGAAAATCTGAATTCTAATCCCATTCTGCCACTTATTAGCCAGATAAATTGTAATTTACATTCTAGGTGTCAGTTTCTTCATCTGTAAATAAGGAGGCTGACATTTACCAAGTATGACGTGAGTAGATGTTCATGTGAAGAAAAGGAGTTGACTCTGAGGACCCGAGTACTATAACCAGGTTTCTATATTGGCAGACGTCCTGGAAACTTTAAGATAGTGACATGAATGGAAACTCTTTATGTCAGAAATATGATATAAATACCGGGGTATCCAACCTGCGGCCCATGGGCTGCATGCTGATTTTGTGAGGACTTTTTTTGCATTCTTATGGTGTCAGGTATCACACAAGTATGCACCAACCTTTCTTTTTGCTAATCAGCTTTCCTTAGTGTTGGAGTATTTAACATATAGCTCAAGACAACTTATTCTTCCAGTTGGGGCAGAAAAAAAAAAATATTGGATGCCCCTGAATTACAGAGCACCTCTCCTGTCCTCCTGGAACCCTCTTCTATAAAACATTTTGAAGGACTGGTGAGCCATGAAATGTACTTGGGAATATACTGCATGAGGTGGCAGTTTTAGGATTGTTTAACTAGTCCTGGCATCATATGGCCACAGGGCTGTCTGGGCCTGGGGGAGTTCAGTCATCCCACTGTAGTATCAACTGCAGCTTCCTGCATGGCGACGGAGCCTCTCGGCGCCCCACCCTACACACACTCCCTGGTCTGCAGGCGCACGTTCTCCCGACAGCCATCCTTCCAGCCCACGTCTAATGCCAGCTTTCCTTCCTGTCATGGGTGGAGGAAAACCCGGGACTAAAGGTTCCCACACTTTACTTCTGAGTTGAAAAAAATCCAGGTGTACCCCAGGTGATGTAATTAAAGATTTCTTGAGCATTTTTATTTGATTTCATGTTATTTGATTTGATACTCTGCTTAGAACTGGGATGGTAGGAATGAATAACCGTCTCGACCAGATGAATGATGTTGTCATCTTTCTTCTCAAGTTGCTTACAGATTGGTGAGTGAGACAGATTTGTAGACAAATTGGTTGAAAACAACACGATAAGGGTGACATAGTAGTGTGTGCAGGTTGTTAAAGTAACTCTTGTTTTGTTGTTTTTTTTTTTTTTAAGGTCAACTCTATATTTGTTTTATAAAGACAAGGCGTTATGGCATTCGTGGTCTTTTGGAATATGAAAGGGATTCAATAAAGATTGGGCACTAAAATTTCTATGAATTTTGTGTGCTGTGATGTTCCAGGTGACTGCAGATTATCCTGTTTCTTTGTCAACAAAAAATAAAGATTCCATGTTGACAATTCTTTTTAAAAAAAAAAAAAGTCAATGAAACTGATATGCCAGGCACCCTGCTAGGCGCTGGGTGCAAAGCTGGTACAGCAGAGGCTCACTCTGCTAGGATGGCTTTTGTGGGTCTTCTGAGCAGCAAGTTAGGAGCTGGTCTTTGCTTTTAGATCTTTGACCCAAACTATAACTCCTCAGAAGATGAACAGAGCACATACAGCTCTCAACTAAAGAGAACCAGAGTATCAGTGGGCACCACAGTGGCCCTGCCTGGCCTGCAGTCTTCCTCCCACTCCCCAGAGCTGCCACTGAGTTCCCTCCTGGGATGGGTCATTCTATGTGGCCACCTGCGAGGTTAGAGGACCCAGTTATTCAATCAAACTCTAGTGTAGTTGCAGTAGAGAAGGAATTTCATAGATGTGGTTAAGATCTCATGCAATTAGTTGACATTCTATAAAGAAGATCACCCTCAATAATGTGGGGGGCCTCATCCAATTCGTTAAAAGCAAAACTGAGGTTTTCCTGGGAAGATTCTGCCTTAACGCTGTAGCATCAGCTCCTGCCTAAGAGTCTCCAGCCTGCCAGCCTACCCTATGGTTTCAGACTTGTCACACACACCCCCACCATGGTCATGTCAGCCAGTTCCTTGAAATAAATCTGGATTTTTTGTTCTGAGAACCTTGACTAATCCACCATCCCCTACACAGGCCTCTGGAGATTCCCCCGGGTGCACTGATTTCCCCTAACCTCAACCTTCTGTCCCCCAGCCTCAGAGGGTTTTGAATCTATTGCATATTCTGTTATGGTTCAGCTCTATCATGAATTAAATGGTGTTTGCGCCTCTTGAGGACTTAACCATCACTTACAACAAAGCCAACCTATGAATAAACTTTTATTTAGGAGATAGGTCGTAGACGATATTTTATGTCACTTTTATCCTCATAGTCAGTCCCTGAAGTGGGTATGACTGTCCTCATCTTATGTTTGAAAACCTGAAGTTAAAAGATATTCAGGCTACTAGGCCAAAATCACACATCTGGTCAAAGTAGAGACAGATTTGAACCCAGGTTGACCTGATTCCAAAACCTGTCATATATTCATTGCACCACACTCCTTCTCTGTAGTGAAAACTATCCAAGTCAGAATTACGTGGTGGGAAAGTACCCCATTTTCTTCTGTGCCACTTTTGTAAGTGTGCTGTATGGCCAACGATTTAAATGAGGTATAGATTACATGCTACATCACTTCTGTCGTTGAGCACCTTGAAATTCCAAGACTTGTTAGCCCTAATTATTTTTGTTCCAGTTCCATTTGTCTCAGGTCATAGATATTATTTAACAGAGACTTTCCTTTTCCCTGTGCCTAAATGATAGAGGTTTCATATTGACATCAAATACTATGTAAATTAGGATAAAAACATAGATTGACAAATGAAAGTCTTTTTTTAAGGTTTTATTTTAATAATGTTTTGAACTCCAGGCTGGGTGTGGTGGTTCACATCTATAATCCTAGTACTCTGGGAGGTCAAGTCCAGTGAGTGGATTGCTTGAGCTCAAGAGTTCCAGACCAGCTTGAGCAAGAGTGAGACCCTGTCTCTACTAAAAATAGAAAAACTAGCCGGGCGTTGTGGTGGGCACCAGTAGTCCCAGCTACTTAGAAGGCTGAGGCAAGAGAATTGCTTAAGCACAGGAGTTTGAGGTTGCTGTGAGCTGTGATGATGCCATGGCACTCTACCCAGGGTGACAGAGTGAGACTCTGTCTAAAAAAAAAAAAAAAAATGTTTTGAACCCCACTGCCCCTGGCACCTGGAGGTTGATATATAAGAATATACAAAAACATTCCAACATCAAGCTTCCTGCTCTGGCTTTGCACATGGGGTAACAAACCAATGGCGGACTGACTCCATCTGGGTGGCTATCTCCAGCCCCAGCCAGTGCCTTCTCTGACTCTTGGCTCCACAGGGATCTCTTCAAAAAGACACTCAGGTCTGCCCTCATTCTGAAGACAGCTTTTAAGAAATATTCTTCTACAAAGTTACAGTTGCTAAAAGTAAAGATAACTAAGGACCAATGAGCCCAATTCAAGATATATTCCCTTAGGATCTCAAAACTCTTTGTTCAACAAGCACCTCATAAGCATTGACTTTATAGGAGGTACTTTGGGGGAAACAGAGACAATGACACTGTCGCGCTGATTAATAGCAAACGTGGTGGAACTTTCTGCTAGATGCTGGAGAATCCATGTTTTTCAAAGCAATGGTCATACCAGCTTAGTGGTTAGTGAAATCAATTTAGGTAGCTACAAACATTATTAATTTTAATTAAATAGAATACAGTGGAAGAGAATAGAACAGAAACATGCCTGGCATGCAGAAAGGTTAAGTATTTCTCTCTTCCTTTCAGTTGTATCTAAGTGTATACTGGTTTCCAAAATAAGACGTATTTTTTACTATGAAATGTAGTCAAAAAGTATTTAAAAGCCACCGCTATAAAAGAAAATGAAGAAAAGGAAAACTTGCTGTCAAGAAGCTTGCATCTTTCTAGGAAGAGAGATCTAATTAATGAGCAGCAAACCCTATGTACACAACAGCTAAAGCCTACCTGGTAAAATGAGCAGTACTGACTGAGGGAGGGGAAATCAACGTGACCGTTCATCACTCCTTAAAAAACTTCCTTTGCTCAACTTCCTGTTGGTCCTTCTGGGACTGCCTTGTATGTTGCTTCTTAGCTCCTGTGGGTGGAACAAGGCAGAATGGACACAGGCCTTGGACCACTTGTCTCTTCCACCAACACTCATTCATTCTTTAGGTCACCTCCTTCATCTCAGAGCCTTCAGTACCAAGTGTATGGCCACATGGGTTTTTCCAGCCAGAACTCCTGGGCTTTGATATTCAGCTACTTGGATATCTCATGGGCATCTCAAATTTCATACATTCCCAACCTGAATGCCTAATTTTTATCCCCAATCTGCTCTAAGGCTTCCTTATCTCACCTAATGGGAATTCAGTCCTTCCACAGTTGATCCTTGACTACTTCTCCCCATCCTTAGGAAACTCTTGGCCCTATCTTTTACCCACCCTGCTTCCCCTTCACCTCTAGTCCGTCTGACTGATGGGCCTCCTTCCTCATGCCAGACTCCACCCTGCTCCCTTGTAGTCATTCCCAACTTGGCCACCTAAGTGATTCTCTTAAACTAGAACGTGTCTGTCTCTCATCAAAACTAGCCTTCTAGTCCATCCCACCTTGACTAAAAGCCACAGCCCTTACAGCAGCATGCAAGATCCCCCAAAATGGACCCCCACACCCCCTTATCACTGCCACACCTTCCACCTACTCTCACTCTGCTCTACTCGCCTGGCCTCCACCTGTGTGCATGGCAGGGGCAGACGCACTTTTCTTTCTGCCAGGGCTGACTCCCTCACCTGTTCCATCTGGACTCAGAGGCCTGCCTTAGTGAGGCCTCCGATGGGCACACCACTAACACGGCACACCCCACCACCCTCCTCCTCCACAGACACTCTCTTCCTCTTCTCTGATTTCTTTTTCTCCGCAGCACATATCGCCATCTAAAGAACATTTTACTGATTTTATTAATGTCTGCCTCCCCCCTTCCCCAGGAGGGCAGAGATTTCTTTGTTTGTTCATTGTTGCATCCAAGCCCCCAAACCAGCACCTATTTCATTTACAGTCCACCTGCCATATTCAACCAGGTTGGAAATATTTGGAGAAAAACGTTCCTTAAAGTTACAAAAAGTAAAACTTGAATTTGTCACATGCCAAGTACTGTTAAATCCAGGAGAATGAAGTGATGAGTAGGCACTGGATTAGGTCTGATAAAGGAATCTAGACGTGAATAAAAGCAGCCATCCCTAACCTTTGGCACTGGGGACTGTTTTCGTGGAAGACAATTTTTCCACAAACCAGGGGTAGGAAGGTGGAAGTGGGGTTGTTTGGAGATGATTCAAGTGCATTATATCTCCTCCTCAGATCACTGAGTTGTTAGATTCTCACAAGAGCACACAACCTAGACCCCTCGTATGCTTGGTTGACAGGAGGGCCTGCGCTCCTATGACAATCTAAATGACACAAGGTGAGGCTGAGGTGGTGATGCAAGTGGTGGGGAGCGGCTGATAATACAGATGAAGCTTCTCTCCCTCACTGGCTCACCCACTGCTCACCTCCTGCTGTGTGGCCCAGTTCCTAACAGGCCACAGACCAGTAAGTACTATTCCACAGCCCAGGGGGTGGGGACTGCAGGCTTAAAATATACAGGAGGATGTGATGGATTGTGTGCAAACACTATGACATTTTATATCAGGTGTTGAGCAGCAGTAGATTTTGGTATCCTCAAGGATCCCAGAACCAAAATCACCTACAAACACCAAGGGATGATTATATACACTCAATGCATACATGTTTATATATGCTAATTAATACAAGCAATCGAATGCTTTAGAAGCATTCTAATAAAGCCACAGAAGAAATGACGCTTTTAACTCTAGCTTAACCGCAAAGTAATCAGTTTAAAGTGAAGCAAGAGAACACTGTCACAAAGTCTGACCCAGGAACCTGGCCTCAGAACCCTACAGGAATGCTCCAGCTGTAGCCTCTCCGTACAGCCAGCCTTGGCCAGCTTGGAACTTCTGATCCACATAGCTACTGGGTGTCTCACACTCATCTGCGCACATGCTTGTGTGACAGCTCCTGTTGGTTACAGATATCTTGCCGCTTACAGAAAGTGTGTTAAACATGGCTTAGAGCACATGTCCTCAAGAGGCAAATTCCCATAGGATGATCATTAAAGCAGAGATTTAATGTATCAAACACGTGCATAAGGACACAGTACATTATTCAGCTATTTCCAGATATCGAGAGCTAGACTGATGTAGTTTGATGATTTCATCAGATGAGAAGGGATGGTATTGAGGAAGGAAAGATTCTATTTTAGTCTGTTTGCGTGCAGTATACTGTTAAGTGTTATGAATATAACTTGGAATAAGAAAACCCATATAGTGCACAGATGCCGTAGTAACCAGAAAATGGTGATGAAAAGCAGGGAATTTTGAGTTGTGTTTCTTTTTAAATCTGTTGGGGCTTTATTGTTTGTTTATAAATATCAAAGACCTAATAAGTTAATGATTCACAGTGTAATCATGCATAGCCTCATTAGAGAGACTTTGTATTTCAAAATTAATAGTAAAGAAAGTAAAGGAAGATATTTTCTGAAATGTATTCCAAAATTCACAACTTGTAAATTAAGTATTAACACCTGAGATGATTGACTTGCTATTTTATAGATTATAAACTAGTTGTATTATTTGCTAATAGTAAGATTATCAGCCTGTAAGTTCTAAAGTAAAGACCCATACTCATAAGAATTTAAAAAATATTTATCCTATTTGTTCATTCTAAGATCAGACTTTAAGTTCTAAGGAAAATATTCATACTTCTACAAATTTGACATAAGTGCCGGGGGGTCTGCATTAGCAACAGACAGATGTGCTGAGAGATGTATAAGATTTTAGCCAACACCAAAGATTACTTTTGATGACTGATGTTTCTACAGCTGGGCTTCTATTGACCCTAACAGGAAGATCACTCATCTTCTTCTCAATATCTCTGCTTCTGAATACAAGACATGGAATTCTAGTTTGTCTCAGGGAATTCAGTTGTTGGAAGGTGGAATGATAGCTGCAAACCACGTGGGATCTGGTGGACAGACGCCAGCACAGTAGTGTCTGTAACACTAATGGAAAACTGCAGTGGCTCAGCTAGCCATTCCCAGCAACAGATATGCCCCCAAACTGCCGGAAAATGGACAGTTACACTGAACACCAAGAAAGGGCTCTCTAAAGTAGCCGGCTCCTGTGCAGCAATGGACATAAATATATTTACCATAGACCTAAACATCTATCATTTTTATCTGGCACTCTTTTAAGATGTTTTTATATTTCATGAAAAATATAGCTAAGTAAAGTCTTTCGTTCCAAATATCTAATAACCACTTCTTGTTACAATTTTCAAAACGCTATAACATTGCATTTCCCAGCAAGTTAATACTTTGAGTTTTATTTTTAATGGAAAATTGCTGTAACTAAGTTTTGAAACTCTTACGGACAGCAGCCTGGTGTGATGAACACAGCATAGAAATTTGAGTAATACAAAACTGCCTTTTGATTCTGCCTTACTGTAGCATTTAGTGTAAGTTATTCAATACCACTAAGTCTGAATTTCTCATCTTTGCAATGGGACTAATAACAACATAGAGTTTTTTGTGTTAATGAAATAATGTTTCTGCAGGAGTGCTCATAAAATGGCTACCAGCAGTTCCCAAGGGCACGTGTTAATGTACTCAGTGAGAATGGAAATATCTTTGTCCCACCCTTCCATCAACAGGTCCGGAGATCCTAAGTAACAGATTTAAATTGCACACTCAACCCTGAGCCAACTAGTGAAGCTGGGGGATGTGATATGCTGACGAGCTTAGCTCAACGCCTATGCTTCTCCTAAAACACAGGGACCTTGAGTGGAGAAGGAACGGTTCACCAAAGCAAAATCAGGGAGGTGCGACTACAAGAACCAGAAATGGAGCCAGGGTAGCAAAACTCATACGTATCCAGTACAGTCAAAATAGAGGGCAAAAAGTTAATAAATTTTCCCCACTTATTTTTACATTATACTGGAGTCTAGTTTATTAATTACTATGTCTTGTAATTTGTACTTTTGAGACAAGGTGTTTCTGTCTTGTCTAGGTTGGCCTTGAACTCCTGGGGTCAGGGGATCCTCCTGCCTCAGCCTCCCAAGTATCTGTGGTTACAGGTGCATGCCATCACCTCCAGCTTCTTAGTTACTATTTCTTGATGTGGCATTGTTACAAAGGCATCTTCCCAAAAGGTAGTGCCCCCTTTGATGTCAGCCAGCACCTCGATAACATTTCCCACCAGGGCCCTCAGAGGCCCATGGGTCCCCTTCCTGCTTTGGGGCCGGCAGGCCCAGCCCCTGTGCTGTCATCCTGCAGGGCTGCTGTGCCATTGTCCTGCAGGGCCACTGTGCCGTCGTCCTGCAGGGCCACTGTGCCATCGTCCTGCAGGGCCACTGTGCCGTCATCCTGCAGGGCTGCTTTATCAGCCACACTCACACTTCACAAACAAACGCTCACCTCCTAAGGAACAGCTTCACCGCTGGGAACAGGACTTATGGGAACAAACTGCAGACCCAGTAGGGAATTTGGAGGTGCTGAGATTTAATACTCAACTCAGCATGACTTACTTGAAAGCCACTTTTTACTCTTTTCCTTCATCCATCCTCTAGATTTGCTTGATCCCCTCAAAACTTATAAACTCCTATGAGAACAGAGACTGTGTTTTATAAAATCCTTTTGGTGTATTTACCCAGCACCTGCTGTGGTGCTAGATTCCCTGTTGATACTTATAAATGTTTGTGGGTGAGAATAATTTCGTAGGGTCAAGGGGAGCAAAGCACCATTCTATATCACTGTTGACAACATGGTGTTCTTTTAGGAGCATTTAAAAATGTTATTTGGAGGGCTATTTGTAGCAAAGGGTATAAACCCTATTTTTTAAAAGGTAAGGATTGACTCTTGTCCTTAGAAGGTAATTTTAAGTAATCTGAAGCAAATTTAGCTTTCCACTAGTTTGGGCTTCCAGGGGAGTTGGAAAGGGTGGTTGCCAGGGAGACCTCCCGACCGGAAACCGACAGCCTGCCTCGGGACCTGCGTACTGCATGATTGTGATTTTCCTATTCTTGCTTTTTTTTTTTTTTCTGCTTTTGCTATGAGAAGAGCAAGCTAAAAAGGCTACAGGGACATTTAAGCCAAGTCGCATTTGTCAAGGTGAAAGCTGTGTGGCGCAGAAAAACAGTTATCCCCGCTGCAAAGAAGATGCAAAGGAGCCGAGTGAGTAGGGAATCTGAGAGCCCACTAAAAGTGCTTAGAAGGCCAGCACATCACAGCCATTTCTGTGAGAGTTGTAGGCAGGAACTTGAACTCCAGGAAGGACCCTTCTTGCAAATGCTAAATCGTTTCTGGGGTACTTGGAAGTTCCACCCCATCTGAAAGCCATCCTTAAAAATGTGATGGTCCTGCAAGTTTTCTAATCTCCTGCTAACCTCCCCCCCTCCTAAAACCTGTCCATTTTTGTTTAAGCAGAAACAGAACAGCAGCTGTAAGGGAGCCCCAGAACAGGGAAACAGCAATCGCTGTTTTATTTCATAATATTTTAAGTATTCATTTTTAAATACTTTACTTGACAGTGCTAACAAATTAGTGCCAAGAGAATATTTACACTTATTTTAATAGTTAATTTTTTTAAGTAGTATTGAGTGGGAGGAGTATACATTCCTTTTTTTTTTTTTAGTTTACTTGTTCATTCACTTGATCATCATGCAGCATGGATTCATCAGACATAGGGAATATTATGAAAGGTTTTGATGACAGACAAATGCAGATTTCTACCAGTTATTATGACCTTAGGCAAGTCATTTCACCTTCTGGAATCTCTGTTTTGCAGCAGTAAAATGAAAATAGTAATACCTACTTCCTGGAACTGCTGGAAGGATTAAAATAAAGTAGCATCGGCACTGTTCCCAGCCCTTAGAGACTATTTCATAAATGTCAGGTCCCCAGTGCGCCTTTCATACCACAGGTATTTCTCGTTCTCCTTATCCTTCCTCATCAAGCACAGGAAGGGCTGAGTAGGCTGACCCCCAGTCACAGCTGTGCACCCTCGTTCACCTGGTTGCTCTAACCACAGCTGGGAGGTAGCTATGCAAATGTGATCCAGTATTGATACCCACCATTTAATCACGGCTCTTCCTTGCTACAGTGTCTTTATTTCTACCTAAGCAACCAAATGCCTAAGTTATTTCTGCCAGCTTCTTTGGTTCCTCATAAAACAGTACTTTATATGCCCAACCCAGCCTGAGGTTCCGAAGTTTTCTTCCCAAACCTCTGCCTGTGAGAACAGCTCACAGGATTGTACTGGCCTGCCCTTGTATATTTGCAGGACATCTGCTCCATCTCAGCTGTTCCGTCTTTCTAAGCGTCTTCATTCCTTTTGTGGCTCTCAGATTTCCCAAAATCTCACGCATTTCCATTCCTTCAAATCTCACCATTCAGTTCCCATTCTGAAATAATCCTCTCTCAGGGAGTCATGGCACATGGCTTCATCTTTCCACCATTGTCTCTTGGGCTGTCATTGGCACATATAGAATGTCTGACTATATCTGCCCTGTAGTTATATTTCAATAACTGCAGCCCCGCCAGAGTGGGAGACATGGGCTCTGGGAGAGACTTTTAAGCCTTCCTATATCTGAAATAGCAGTCCTTGTAACTTTGTTTCAAGGCATGCAGCCCATTATTTATTTATTAATGTTTTTCTTACAGGCAGACCTTAAAACCCTATAAAGTTATTTTCTTATCTGAAATATACAGGCTGCAATTTATTATAAAATAATAATTGTTACCCAAAAGGCATGCGAAGATGAGGAGAAGAAGATGCCAGGACTGTGAGTGGCAAACCGCAGCGTGGGCACTAGTGACTAAACTCTCGGGACCTCAATTTCTCTATTTGACAAACTAAACTCTTCTTATTTTTCAAACTGTTATAAGGATCATGAGACATGTGAGTTTATGTTTTTGTGCAAAAGCACAGATGAATGCTGGTTGTTATTAATTTGGTCACTATTGAACATGAGCTGTAAGTTCTATAATTACTATCCAAATACATCCATTTCTTTGTTTATTTTTCATGCATATTTTTGAAAGTTTCTAATTGATTATAAGACCCATAGTTTTCACATTTTAGAATCTCTGATGTTGAGATCAAGCACACAGTCTATGGAGTATCAGAATTTAACAATGGCATTTATTTCTTTATTGGCAGCACAAAAAATATTGGGACGATTGCATTAATATCTTAGATTCAGTAAAGTAGTATTTTATCTTAGGAGAAAGCTGAACAAGAATAAAAAACTTTAGAGCAGCTTGTCTATTCCAAATGGGAACTTTATTAACTAAGTTTGGGCACCCCCCCCCATGAAATCCAGAACATGTTTAAGACATTCAGAAAAGAAGTTTTTATGTTGACTCCTTCAACCTTTAAAAGTTCCTTATGAGAAAGATTTTGTAATGACCCCCCCTCCCTCATACGATAATCGTTTTAGCTCCCAGACCTCCCAGAGCTAGAATGATCCTCTTTCATCTGAATTTGAGGGGGGGAAATGTCAGCACCAAAAGGTAGCCCATTTCCAAATGTCCTAGAGGAGAGGTAAATACCATTTTTGCCCATGGCCAATTTAATAGAGACATTTTCTTATCATAAAAGAAAATTTTGTATTGCATGTGATTACATAGACAGTCTATTTGCAGTTATATTCTTATACTAGAATATCTAATAAATAGAAGGATGGTGGCAGCCTGATCAAATTCTTTTTAATACCAAGATTTTGAAGATTGGCTATATTTTAAAAGTAGCCATATGGAGACAGATTTCTAACCTTCATTCTCAGATTTTTGTGGTGCCTTGAAGTTCACAAAGTATATTTGCACATATTACTCCTGTTTATCTGTTATCATTCATGGTTTACAGAAAGAAAAACTGGATCAAAGAAGTGAAGTGACCTATCCAAGGTCAACCAGTGAGTGAAACTGTGAAGTGGTAGTGGAATTCATTCATTCATTCATTCATTCAGGTTCACATTTATCCAGAAGCCTATTCTGCTTCTGGTACCGTCCTAGGCCCTGGAAAGCAGTAAGAAGCTGCCCCATTTGCTTTTTTCCCTACCTCTATGACTGTGAGCTGGACACAGAGAGCCTTCATTCAGCCCAGAGCCCCCTCACCCCAGCCACTGGCTGTCACCGTCCTCATACATCTGGAGTGCATAGGTCTAGGGCCAATGTATCTTAAAAGGTCTTCTGCAGATATAAAAATAGTTCCCACAGAGCTTTCTTTTCTCCTAAGTTTTCTGCTTTGTGAACCAAAAGGAGGCATCTGCAGCGTGCTGGCTTGCCCAGGAAGGCTCCAGGGCTGTGGCCCCCTCTCAGTCAGCTGGAACAGAGACAAGTCCCCAGAACAGAGAGCTGCGAAGCACTACCTGATGGGGACCTCTAGATTAAAAATAATAGGAGCACATAGTATATTAAGAATTTATGCTTTTGTTTCGTGCATTCCAATTATTTCTGCCCCTACATTATCAAAGAAAATGGAAAGTAGACATTAGAGTTTTCTAAGAAAGCCAGCGTCATCCATCATCAGGGAGCATGTGCATGCTCAGTACTGTGCCAGTCAGCAGCGCAGAACTCCCATGAAACAGACCTCTACTAAGCACTACCTGTGTGATTATGGGCATTGCCTCATTTATTCCACCCATAATTCTATGGGGTAGGAAACCAAGGCACAGAAAAGTTATGAATTTGTCCATCAGGAATTCAAACCTGGGCAGTCTAATTGCAGAGCCCATCCCTCTCACCTCTCAGCAATACTGCTTACCCTGATTTCAGGGAACTTACAGAGTTACTGGAAAGATAAAAACACAAAGAAAAAGAAGCATATCAATCAACATTTTGCAATTATGCAAATAAGTACTCGATGTGATCATGCCCATCAGAGGTTGGCAAACTCAGTGAGACGTGCAGTCTCCATCACTACCATATACTCTGTCCTCGTAGCTCAAAACCAGCCATAGGTAACATCTAATGAATGGGGATGCCATACACCAATAAAACTTTATTTGCAAAAACAGACAGTAGACTGGATTTAGTCACAAGCTATAGTTTGCTAACCCCTTTTGTAGATGATGCATGCTATAGATTTCAGAAAGGAGATCAATTGAGGCTGGAGCAGTTGATGAGTACGGTAGGAGAGCTGAGTTCAGCTTTAAGGAAGATTTGATGAGCTTAGAAGATGCCGTGTGACCCAGCCCCACCACCTCTCATCACTGCCTCTTGCTCAGTGCCCTCTGACCAGGCCGGCATTTTCATTCCTAGGGTTTTGGTTACACCAAGAGAGTCTCTAACTGTAGAGACTTTACACTGTCTGATCCTTCTGCCAAGAAGGTCCTTCCTTCATGTCTCAGATCTTGTCTTCAGAAGTCACTTCTTTAAAACAGCTCCTCTTAAAGAACAAGTTAAAGCAACTCCCTCTGGTTACCCTAACACATAGCCTCATCTTACTTCCCCCCAGCATTCATGCTTTCTAAAATTACCTTGTTCATTTATTAGCATGCTTGTCTATTACCTATCTCTCCCAGCTCTCCTTCTAGAATTTAAATTACACAGAATGGAATCAACATTTGTATTTTCACTGCCATGTATTCCCAGAACCTAGGCCTTAGCCAGCAGATAAATAATTTTAAAATACTTGCAGAAGTAAAGGAATAATGGAGGGAGGGAAGAAAGGAGACAGAAAATGTAAGGACCCATTAGGTGGTGTTTAATTCCTCCTGTTCTATGACTGAATAGACTATAACCTTCATTAGAACAGCCCATCAGTCATTGTGACACCATTTCAACTCAGAAAGCATCCTCACCCTGTAATTAGAGGATGATAGCACTTGACCATGGTCATTCATTAGTCAAGGGCAAGTCTTCTGGACTTCTAAATGATGACGTGTAGTTTAAGTTATCGATGGGTTATACTTGAAATAGAAAATGCAGACTAATTCTTGTTTTGTTTATCAAAAATAAAGATCTCTATTATGTGTAAAGCTTAAATATAAGCATTAAAAAGCAAATGATCCTTTTTTTTCCTAATCCATAGCTACTGTAAAACCTAACCTCTATTAGATTGTGTTTATTATTTTTTTACATTTGCTGGGTCCGACCACCTCCTAAGCTGATGGGGACAAGCATGACATCTCGCCATCCTGGAATCAGCAGGCACCCGTGCTCTTTCTCTCTCCTCCAGCTTCCCTTACTCACCACGACTAACGTGGTCCCTTAAACTGCCATCACCAGCAATCATGAGGGCTTTTCTCAGATAGCTGCAAGGTTAACCATTTCTTTGAATTGCTCTAAATCTCTTCTTTCCATGCAACTGATGTGGAAAGATGCAGCAACCTCTGACCAGCTCACAACTGCAGCTGCAGCCATATAATTATACTCTCTTTCCAGTCAAAAAGGAAGTACCATTCCACTCTTTGGGCCCCTTACAAACCATGTATGTTAGCAATGCCTCCCTTTTGCTTTAGAGGTCAAGAAACTGAAAATAACAACTGGCCTAATTAGAGCAATTATACTGGCCTTTATAGTTCAGCAATAGCAGTTTTCTTTTCCAAGGTCTGGATTTTCTGTGTCTTTACATTTTTCCTAGAACCAATATCTGTATTAATTTATATGTAACCCTGTTGTTTGCTACATTTAAGTGTATGAATACTGTTTTAATATTCCAATTCCACTTTAATGAAAGTAAATCACTTCCAGACAACTTCTTAGCTGTTATCACTTGAAAAGTAAGATTAGGTAAAAGATGTACAGCATAGGTTGGGCATGGTGGATGACACCTGTAATCCTACCACTCTGGGAGGCCAATGTGGGTAGATACCTGAGTTCAGAAGTTCGAGACTAGTCTGAGAAAGAGATCCCGTCTCTACTAAAAATAGAAAAATAAGCCAGTCATCATGGTGGGCACCAATGGTCCCAGCTAGTTAGGAGGCTGAGGCAGGATAGCTTGAGCCCAGGAGTTGGAGGTTTCTGTGAGCTGTGATGCTACAGCATTCTACCCAGGGCGACAGCTTGAGGCTCTATCTCAAAAAAAAAAAAAATTGATATACAGACAAAATACTTCTAAGCTGGTCCCTTTAGCTTTTTTTTTTTAGCTGGGGCTGGGTTTGAAGCCACCACCTCCAGCATATGGGGACCCTACTCCTACTCCAAAAGCGTACTCCTTTGAGCCACAGGCACTGCCCAGTTCCTTTAGCTGTTTTATAGTAAGCCCCGTATCTTCCATAAACTAACGTTGAAAATATGCCTAAACAGAAATGTGCCATGTTTTGTTACATAAGTGATACAAGCTACTCCATTTGTCATTAGTCTTTGACGTATTTCAGAGACATGTATGCTTCGGAACTCACATCACTACTTACTAAGCTAGTGTGCTTTGTCTACGACCCTCAGCTGTACCAAGTTAGTTCTTAAAATGTAATTGCTAAGCCAATAGTGACATTCTGAACATGATGATATCCACATGATGAGTTATCTGCCGATTGAAGAGAAACAAGGCTGTTCTCAACATTTACAATTTCCCAAGAAATTTTTGTTGCTGTGGTGACTTTGATGCTTTTTAACCATAAAAGTAAAAATACTACATTATTATTAGCATGATTAATAAATGGGACAGAATAAAAATATGTCATGAACTATAATTGTGCAGTTCTGCAGGTGCCACAAAACATAGCCTAGAAAGAGAGGCAGCATGAAATAATACTAGGCCCCCGCAAGGGCCCTGTGGAAACTCTGGCCCTTCCCAGCCATAACGCTGGGGTCGGGGGGGCAAGTTTCATGGCCGTAGCTTTCTCATTTTTAACACGGGTATGATAATAATAATAATACCACCCCTCAGCTAAGTGAATCAAATGGACTAACTTATATAAAACACTCAGAACAGTGCCTGCACACAGGACCAACAGTACAAGAATGCATTAAATGAAATAGCATGGTACAGCCTGAAGTTTAATCTTTGTTAGTACTTTTCAGAATTAGAACCTATAAACCGCTGTTTTCGGTGCTTCAATCTGATGTTTCTAGATAGAAACTTTTTTCAAATTATACAGGTAAATTAATAATTTAAGAAGGAAAGAATTGTGCTTTTATTTTTACTAGCACATCTCTTCTCACTTCCTACAACCTATGATATTTGGAAATCTATGTCTAATATGTGTTATGTGTCATTTGGGACAATTTTCCTAACACCTAATTTTCAGAAGCATATATTATTAATCATAAAAGTTAGATTAATATAATTCTTATCCTAGTAGTCAAACCAAAGTACTTTGAACCCCAGTGCTGCCACGTACTAGCTGTGTGTCCTTGGGCAAGCTCCTTAACCTCACTGAGATCATGCTTCATATATGAAAAACGCCCCCCAAAAATGCTCACATTATTGATTCAATGAAATAAGGTCCTGTACTCAAATTGTTTAGCATAGTTAAACGTTAATAATTAAGTACTATAGGCTCAGTGCCTGTAGCTCAGCTGCTAGGGTAATGGCCACATACAGCAGGGCTGGTAGGTTTGAGCTCAGCCTAGGGCCTCCCCAACAACAATGACAGCTATAACAAAAAAATAGCTGTAGTGGACCCTGTAGTCCCAGCTACTTGGGCAGCTGAGACAAGAGAATCACGTGAGCCCAAGAGTTTGAGGTTGCTGTGAGCTGTGATGCCAAAGCACTCTATGGAGGGTGACATAGTGAGACTCTGTCTCAAAAATATAAATAAAAATAAAAAAATAAACAATTTAGTACTAAATTATTTTAATGGATAACCAGTAAGTAGCACTGAAATATTAAATACTTTTTTATCTTCTCATCACAAACCTGGCCAATTCCAGGGAGCCCTTTCCAGATACTCCCTCCTCCTCACCATTACCGATAGCTCCTGTTCCTAGCATCTCTTTAGTACATATTCCATTTACCACACCACCTCTTAAACTTACTAACATGTTAATTTGGAACTATTCCTAAATTTATTTATGCTTCGTCTTCTCATCTCTGTTATAAGCAGATTGAGGGCAAGAACCAGCCTCCCCCTTTATGGGTCTCTTTTAATTCGGCCCTGTGCTGTGTTCTGTGCACTGTAGGCTGTTTGCTACTTCTTGATGGATGAAGAGTGGTGATTATGCAGTTCTTTCACCAAATGGGGAAGGAGTGAAATCTTAGGTTGAGTTCATATTGAAGTGGAAAATCTAGGAGGAAGGGAAGAGAGAAAGTCCTAATAAAGACTCCTTCTGAAAGGCAGTGCAACGTCCTGCCAAACTCAGAAGAAATGATTGTGGAAAGAGAAAAGAGCAGTGCACGGACAATTAGGGATTGAGGGTAGAATCCAGGGAAGTGAGAGGAAAATCACCATTCAGACGGTAGGAGCTGCACCTGCTCAGTAGAGCAACCAGAGAGCCGAAAGGGGAGACACTCACAGGAGTTGTTAATTCTAAGTGTGTGCATGTGTGAGTGGAAAGGCAAAAAATTAAAATTAAGAAAATGCCATTAGCTTTCATAAGGAGATCACTGGAAATGCTTAATGAGGTTTGTTTGGGGTTTTTTTGCAATTTTTGGCCAGGGCCAGGTTTGAACCTGCCACTTCTAGTATATGGGGCTGGCGCCCATTTATATAAATGTTTTATATATATATATATATATATATATATATATATATACACATATATATGTATATATATATAAGTTATCTTATATATATATACACATATATATGTGTATATATATATAGTTATCTTATATATATATATATATATATAATTGGGGGGGCAGTTTTTTTTTTTTTTGGCCAGGGCTGGGTTTGAACCTGCCACCTCTAGTATATGGGGCCAGTGCGCTTAATGAGTTTTTAAGCAGATCGGTGGAAGCCGTATTCAAATTAAGAGGGGGTCACAAAGAATAAGTGACTGGGAAGTGAATGCAGCTGGTATAGAACTGGCTTAGGAAGAAGAGAGCCTGGATATGAGAAGATGAAGGTGGAAGGGGTGGGATGGGGTAGAGCAGCGGTTCTCAGCCTGGGGGTCGCAACCCACAGGAACTGTAGTAAAGGGTTACGGCATTAGGAAGGTTGAGAACCACTCATGTAGATCAATCAGAAACCATTCCTGAACCTTAAATGGCCACTGAAAACCAATCACCAAAAATCTCAAATAAAACTGCTCTTATTTCCAGTGACATCCTTAATGCCTGACTCAACTGTTCTCAGCTTGAGAAAACTAAGTAAAAACGAATCAGAGTGAATGGTATTAATTTTTCCTAATACAGAGCTTATTTTAAAGATTGAGACATGGAATGCATGTATTTAAAACATTTTCAAGCCTATTACTTTAAACCATTTATTGAAAGGTTAACATCTAATGTTTTGTATAAGTATCTATATTACACATATGCAGGATCATAACAAAAAAAAGAAAAGAAAAAGGTAACATTTTATAAAAAGTGAATTATCTATTTTCTATCTGAATAGGTTCCTCAAGACGAATGGTCAGGGTACACCCCTCGAGGTAAAGACGATGAAATTCCATGCCGAAGAATGCGGAGTGGCAGCTACATCAAGGCCATGGGGGATGAAGACAGTGGCGACTCAGACACGAGTCCCAAGCCTTCTCCCAAAGTCGCTGCACGAAGAGAAAGCTATCTCAAGGCTACTCAGCCATCCCTTACAGAACTCACCACACTCAAGTAAGTAGTCCCAGCACTGTGGTCCAGCTCCATTAGGATCTGATGGTCTGACTCCTAGAGTAAGTGGCTCAGAAAACATCCTACAGATGGGGCAGTGTGACACACCGAGTGGCCAATTGATTTTGACATTGGCTCTGACGCATATACCCCACAGCCTTCAAAGAGGGGGAGCCCACATGTGCTCTGCACCCATCAGGAGGTGAACCCCCCACTTCCAGTAAGAAGGATCTGAAACAATCCAGAATGGCTTCTGAAAGAATTAACATTTCAAGCCAACAAGAACATCCATGTGTCCCAATTCTTGGGCATTTGTTCAGCCACTAACTATGCAAGAGAGCTCTTAAAAGATCTTGACTGTTTCAAGTTACTGAGTAGCATGATAGGGGATACTGTCTTGGAGAAGCTTATAGGATATGGCTATGTTTGAAAATTAGGTGATATGTGAATGTTCTTAATACACATTTTTAAATTTGAGCACTTGATACATATTATAATTTGCAAGACCTTAAAAAATGTGGGTTTTTTGTTTTGAAAAATGTGATTATAAATACAGTTCACCCAGCAATGAGGACACATTCTGAGAAATGTGTATTTAGGCAATTCCATTGTTCTGGGGACACCACAGAGCGTTCTTACAACCTTGATGGTGCAGCATCGTAAGTATTTGTGTATCTAAATATATCACAAATGCTTACACAATCATAAGTATTTGTGTAACTAAATATACTCTGACAGAGAAAGGCTAGATAAAAGTAAAATGAAATAAAATAAACATATCTCAACATAGAGAAGGAATTTTTCAGCTCCAGTATAATCTTATAGGACTATCACCATCCGTGCAGTTCCTCATTGGTGGGACTGTTGTTATTCAGCACGTAACTGTAGACCTTATGCCCACTTATGCTATTTGAAGACAGAGAACGGCATTACAAGGGAAGCTACTAAAATTGTTTATTTTAAGCAAGACCTGATTTAATTTTTAATACTGTTTGTAGAAAGTAAATCAGGGCCTTAGAACATGGATCCAGACAGAATTACATTTGGATCTGAAAAAATATTAATATTATAGATAATTAATATTTTAAGAGCCTTTGATTCCATATTTTGATAAAATAGATATTACTGTTCCTGTATTTACATTATCTATTTGTAATTTTTTTAGAGACAGAGTCTCACTATGTTGCCCTCAGTACAGTGCCATGACGTCACAGTTCACAGCAACCTCCAACTCTTGGGCTTACGCAATTCTCTCCCTCCCAAGTAGCTGGGACTACAGGTGCCTGCCACAACACCTGGCTATTTTTTGTTGCAGTTGTCATTGTTGTTTAGCTGACCAGGGCCAGGTTTGAACTCACCACCCTCAGTGTTTGTGGCTGGCACCATAACTGCTGTGCTATGGGCACTGAACCTGAATATTTCATACAAAATGAAATGTTAAAAGACAAAGACAATTAAAACCAAAACGACCAAGGCAGCTGAGTTCAGGGAAACACACCAGGCTATTAATTCTGTGATGGGGATTTATCTAAGTAGCAAAGTATATTTTATATTTTAAAGAACTGGACAAGGTTATTCCCTTTGTGAATTCATTTTCAAAGGATTATGTGAAACCACTGTGTGGATCAATTTAATCAAAATTAATACTAATACATTAGTAAGCCAACCTAAGAAAAGAAGTTCTTCTTTCTTTCCTGTGGCTTCCTGTTCCCTTCTTTGCCTTTATTACTGCAGGTTTTAATTTCCTAGGACTGTCCTAACAATGTACCACAAACTTGGTGGCTTGAAATAATAGAAATTTATAGCTTTACAGTTCAGGAAGCTGGAGTCTGAAATCAAGGTGTGTCAGCAGGGCCTTGCTCCCCTGAAACCTGCAGAGGACAATTCTTCCTTGTGTTGTGGCCAGCTCGCTCCAGCTGGTCTCTATTGTCATGTGGTGCTTTCCTATGTCTGCTCATGGCTGTCTTCTTATGATGCTAGTCATATGGATTAGGGCCTCCCTGATGACTTCATATAAAGTTGATTAATTTTTCAAAGACCCTATCTCCAAATAAGGTCATATTCACTGACACTTGGAGTTAGTTAGCACTTCACTGTGTCTATTTAGGGAGCACAGTTCAACTCACAACACTGCCATGCAAGGTGAAAGTTGATCATAGAAATAAGAAGTGGAGGCTCGGTGCCTGTGGCTCAATCGGCTAAGGCGCCAGACACGGACACCTAAGGTGGTGGGTTCGAATCCCCAGCCCGGGCCGCCAAACAACAATGATGGCTGCAACCAAAAAATGGCCAGGCGTTGTGGCGGGCGCCTGTGGTCCCAGCTACTTGGGAGGCGGAGGCAGGAGACTCGCTTGAGCCCAGGAGTTGGA
>CAUYQV010000540.1:0-11208 GCA_963574575.1 Galagoides demidoff
AGAACACCAAAGACAAGTAAAAAACTCAACAGCCAGAGCGAAAAAACTAATTATCTACAAATACATGGCACTTAGTCTGAAGGCTGACTTTCCACTAGCAAGAAAGAAAACTGAAGGGTATCTTCAATGTATTGAGAGAAATAAAAGTTAACCTAGATTTTTATACCAAGCAAAACATCTTTCAACAGTAAACAGAAATAGCAATTACTTTTTGAAAAAAGAAAATCTGCTGTCAAAGACATTTGTAAAGACAACTTAAAGAATACATTTTAAAAAGATGAACCCAGACCAAAGGTTGTATTGAACAAATGAGTGATGAGCAGGGTAAATGACAAATATTTAGACACAATTCAACAAATGTGACCTCTATAATAATGACTATATTGTGTGGGGGGAAAGAACCTTAAATAAAACACTGGACAATAAAATCCTATATGTTAAATATGAACATTAATATAGGACAAACATTAAGGAATTGACATAGAGTAAATAGAAGTAAAGGGGGAAAATGAATGAGAAAAAGAAAAGAAACCCCAAAAGCAACAGAAGAGGGAAAGAAATATTGAAAAAAAAAAACAGGACAAATAGAAACTGCTTAGTTAGACTACAGAAGTAAATCTAAATGCACTAGGGATTATGGTGTTGATACTCATCTGTTAGAGATCACCAGGGACACACCTATAGTCAAAGAAGATTGAGTTTATTGGCTCATTGTAAGGAAGATTGCAGACTTTGAGGAGCCACCAGACACCTCAGAAAGGAGGTCTCAGAAAGGACTCATAAAAAGATTTATTCATATTGAGTGATATGAGCAGATGTAAGCATTAAGTTTTCTCTAGACTGCATATTATTAGTGAATGGGAAGTCCTATGAACAGATACATTAATGAATTTTTTCTAAGAAGAAGCAGGAGAAATAAAGCAAAACTAAATTCTTAGTACAGAAGTAACAATTATTAGTGTTGATCAGACAAGAGGACTATGTGGTAATTTTTTTGGTTTGGACAAAGTTTTTGTTTGTGCAGAGACATAATTAGGAAAAGTTCTTATTTGTATTTTTCTCTATCATGCTCTTAGAGATAACTTGACTGATGTTAATGTTCTGTGAAGCTTTATGTTCAACAAAACAGCATAATCCAACTGTGCGTCCCAGGACAGCTCCTAGAAACACCAAGGCCTAGTTCTTATCAACATGATAGCTTGCAGGTAGAAAAGGCAGATTTTCTCCTTTTCACAATAATTATAAATGGACTAAATCTGACACGTAAATGATAAAGATTGTTAAACTGGTCAAAACTATAATAAAATAATTTTATGTTGTTTATAGGAGAATTAAAATACATGGACACAGTAGAATTAAAAGTCAAATGATGTGAAATAAATACTACACAAACTCTACTCCCCCAAATACAAAAGCACATTAATATTTGATAAAATAAACTTCAAGCCCAAAACCATTATAGAGAAAAGCAAGTCATAATATAACAAAATGTTTAATTCATCATGAGCTCTAAATTTGTATGTATTTAATACTATAGCTTAAAAATACATAAAACAAAAATGGATAGAGAAAACTATAATGACAGTAGGAAAATTTAAAAATAATGCTTCATATGGACATTTTAAAATATTTTCAAAACTGAACACAACAGTATTAAATTACTATGTGGCCATCTCCCAGATTTTTATTGATGCTTACTGACTATACTGCTTTTTGGAAAAATCATCTGTTTATATCTTTTGTCAACTATCTAATGTGTTTACATGGTCTCCACAATACCCAGTAAGGCAGTTTGAATAGAACTAACTCTATTCAAGGCAATTAGATTTAAACCAGTGATTACCCGTCAGTTTCCTATGCACAGAGATAATTGATATGAATAAGGAATCATGTAACCATGAGTATTCTTGGCAACCATTTGAACCCATGAAGACACCAAACACAAAGGCTGGATATTCTGAGAGATGAGAACAATATCCCAGCTTAACAAAATCACATTGTTTGTTGAACTTTTCATCATTTAAGCCATTTTGGGTCAGGTTTTTATAATTTATTTGTTTTGCGTGTAATGATAAAAATTACAAAACAGATTTTTTTAAAAAATCTTGTTGATTTGGAGGACTTTTTAAAGATGTTTGTTTTGTTTTTATACATTTGTCTGGATACTTTGTGCTAGTCCTGTTATGTATGTATAAGTGTGTTTTCAAAGTTTACCATCCGCATTTTAACTTAGTTTATATAGACATAATTTTTTCGCACATAAAAGGTTAGTTTCAGGATTTGTGGGATACAAAACTATAATTTCCAGGGCACTCATTAGGAAAAAAATACAATTATAGTCACAATTTCATATATAAAAGTAAAAATTTGAATGAGAAAAAAATCACAACTACAAATGTAAAATAGATGATAAATGTCATAAATTTCACAAACTATGATAATTTCTTCATATCGAAGATTTTATAACATTTCATGTCTAGAGGATAAAAAAGTAATATAGTATTTTATATAATTTCTATAGCTTCATGGGTTAAAATTGTTATTTTCTTACTAAATATTGAGGTGCATGAAACCAGAGACTTTGCTCACAAACTGGAGTACTGTTATAAATTTGGTCTCTACAAACACAGGAATTCTGATAATTTTTTTTTTTTGTAGAGACAGAGTTTCACTTTATCACCTTTGGTAGAGTGCAGTGACATCACACAGGTCACAGCAACCTCCAATTCCTGGGCTTAGGTAAGAGAATTGGCTGGGACTACAGGCGCCCACCACGACGCCCAGCTATGTTTTTGTTGCAGTTTGGCCAGGGCCAGGCCTGAACCCACCACTCTTGGTATATAGGGCTGGTATCTTACCCACTGAGCCACAGGCACCACCCAATTCTGATAAATTTTTTTTATCCAATTCCTGTGAAGAAAAAAGTGTTGTGAGTTTATAATTACATTTGCTGCATTAATAAGTATATTCCTGATAAGAGAGAACATCTATTTTAATAAGGCATTGGTAAAAACCAAGTCCCCTGTAAATTTTAAGTGTATGATGTAGAGAAGAATTTTCCACAAGCTAGCTTTGGCTCTATAATTTCAATAATGTTTTGTTTCCATATGTGAAGTTATGGTAAATCACCTACCAACTCTCATCTAACTATATCCCTCTCTTAACATTACTTTAGACAAACCTGAAAAGTAATGTTTGTAGCCTCCTGACATGGAAGTGAAAGTGACTGAGGGAAGGTTTGCATGGGAAGAAAGAGTGACATAAATGTGGAATTGAAAAACTTTTTGCATAAAAAATAAGATAGTAAATATTTTAGGATTGGGGGACTATAAGTCCTCTGTCACAGCTACTCAGCTCTGTCATTACAGCACCAAAGCATCCAAAGGCAACAGGAAAATGAGTAAGTGTAGTGTGTTCTAATAAAACTTTATTTATAAAAACAGACAGTGGACTGAGTTTACCCATTCCTGATCATAACAAATTGAAAGGAAAATATTTCACATAAATATTGGGTTATTGAAGAATATTTAAGGGTCACTGTTGCCCCATGAAGGAGTGCCTTGGTGCAGTTAAAGTTTAAACATCATCAGCATTAAACTAAATCTCTTACATTGATTTATTAATATTTATAATTTTTTATTCTTTATGAGTTTTGCTTTCTGCAAAGGATAAAGATTTTTTATCCTTTCTTCCAATGTGTTTAGGTTTGTTTTTTTCATACATGTGATTTTTAATCCTTGTGAAATTTGTTTTGAATGGCATGATGTAGGGACTTAATTTTCATGATACAACATTTTATTTATTTATTTATTGTGACAGAGTCTCACTTTGTTGCCCTTGATAGGGTTTCATGGCACCCCAAGTAGCTGAAACTATAGGTGCCCCCCCCCCATAACGCCTGGCCATTTTGTTGTTGTTGTTGTTGTCATCATTGTTGTTTAGCAGGCCCAGGCCAGGTTTGAACCCACCAGCCCGGGTGTATGAGGCCGGCACCCTAACCACTGAGCTACAGACACCAAGCCCATAATACTGGAGACACTTATTAAATAACTTCTCTTTCCACTCATTTGAAGCACTGGTTGAATATTGAATACAGCAGGCCCCGAGTGGCAAACATCCGACTTATGTACTTACATTCAACTTAAGAGCAAACCTATAGAATCTACCTTGTTATAACTTAGGGACTGCTATATTTAACTATGATTACTTTTCTTGCTTTTATTAAGAGTCTTTCATTCCTTCAATGAATGTAATATTTTCTCCACAAAGAATAAAAGCTTAACATATTTTTGTTTATTTCAAGATTCTTTGGTCATTTTGGTAGCCTCAGTAAATGAAATTCATTTTTTCTTGATACAATTTTGAATTAGTTCTTGAGGAATATGCAAAGTTATTGGCCTTTATATATTGATTATGAATCAGGCCATGTCTTAGCTTTAATGTTTTGTCGGTTAATTCTCTTGAAGTTTCAAAGGAGAAAATTGTATTGTCTGAAAAAAAAAATTAAGCTACTTTGTCCTGCATTTTAATTGTCACATTTGTCTTGCTATTGAGGTTATAGTAGCTTGCTAAATGATTTAGGTAGTCATCCATCTTTTTGTGTTTTGGAAAAACTCCAAAAGATTGGAATTATCTATTTCTCTAGTCTTTGATATTATCATACAGAATTCAGCTATAAATTATGAGTAGTACCTTTTGAATGCTAAATCCCTGTAAGCCTTTGAGTATTGCTTGGTTTCCATTCTACACATTTTAACCTATATTACATCTCTTATTCTCTTTCTTAATTATTTGTTAATTCCTACCTTCTATTTACTTTTCAATTCCTTCATTATATAAAATTGAGTTTTAAAGAGTAAAAATACGAGTTTTAAAACTATGAGATTTTAGGCTATCTTTTGCAAGGCGTCTTCTGGTCATATTTTCCCTGGACATCTCTGAGGCTCGGCCCATATAATGCTGGTATTTGGAATTTTCTGGGATTCTCTTTCTTCATTCCATGTGCTTGAGTTTCTCAAATGTTCCATGTGTATTTGAAAATGTATATTCTGTGCTTTTTAAGTTTTGGGGACAAAACACTGGTGTTGGGGTCCTCACTAGTATTTCTGAGTCTCCACTTGACACATTGGGAAAATTCATTTCCATGCCCCCTTAAACTCAGTCATGACCAGGTCAATTGACTGAAAGAAGTAAATGTGAGTGGAACTAAAATGTGTTCATCTCAGTGGTCACACAAGAGAGCTAGTATTCAACTCTCTGTGCAGTCTCTCTCTGCTTCTGCAGTCACTGGGGCTTCATTCTGAGACTGTACCATCAAAAGATGGAGCCTCTCTTGGTCTGATTCCCTGAGTATCGACCATGTAGAGCAGCGCTCTGCTGTTGAGACATGTGGGCACAAGTGAGCAATAGTATTTATTTCTTAGGCCCTGATATTTGAGGATTATTTGCTAGTGTAATGTATCAGCCATCATCTTGGGTCAATTTATACTATTATAACAAGTAGCCCCCAAATTGTGTGCCTTATAGCAACAATGGCTTGCTAGAATTCTCATGTGATTTAGCATGTAGATCTGGCTTTGGAATTTCATTTCGGACTCAGTATGAAGGAGGCGTCTCTCTCTGAGACATTGCTGGTGCCAAGGCAGAGTAAAAAAACAAACAAACCCAGAGCTGGGGGTACACACAGTGGCTCTTATAGCTTGTGCTGGAAACAGCAGATGCCATTTCCATTCTACTGCTTTGGCCAAAGAGCACATCGTAAAGCCACGGCTTCCACTTTCATTAGTGTGGGCCCACAGGGGAACAGCTGGTTTGACAATAAACCCTAACATATGCCATGTAAGCTCATCTGTCCTGTTCAATATGCCTGGTTTTCAATTTCTGTCTGATATGTCAGATTTTGAGAGAAACATATTAAATTCTTGAATTTGACTGTGGGATTATTTATTCTTGTGGTTGTAGTAGTTTCTTTTTCTACCCTTTAAAGCAATGTTGCATACTTGTTTCATGGCTTATATCTTTTGGTGAATTATAATTGGGAAATATCTTACTTTGCCTTTTCTTAAAGTTTTTCACCTTAAATTTTATTTTCTCTCGTAATCTTATTGTACAAACTTAATTTTTACTATTTTCACCAGCATATATTGTAAAGAAGTTAAAGGCAAGATTCTGAAGCCAGACTACCTTGGTCCAAAGCCTGGGCCATCTACTGCCGCCTGTGTGAGTGAGAGCAAAGTGACTACCCTCTCTGTGCCCCGGTTACCTTGTCTGTAAAATGGAAATAATGTCTACTTCCCGGAACTGTTGTGAGCCTCCACATTGTACCTGGCATGCGGTGAGACTGTATGAGTATTCACATGGCTTATTTTTTAGCGATGTGTCTGGTGTCTTTTGTAAACAAATGAAAAAGGGCAGGTTTGTTTTGCTTTCCTCAGTCTGAATATTTTAGTAGATTAATTTAGCTTAGTAACAGTTCTTGTGATTAACAACATTCTTAAACTCATTCCCACTCTCTTTTCTTAGTCATTTCATTTATTGTGCTTTCTCTTTGCCCCTCTCCCTGTCTTGTTGGATAGATTAAATTTCTTTTATTCCATTCTTCTCCTATAAGGATTTAAAAGTTGCTTTATTTCTATTCTTGCAAGAAACACATACTTAAAATAATATTTTCCAAATAAATTTTGTTTTAATCAATGTTCTATACTTTTATCTCTAGTGTCCTCCTCACTTCCAATGTGATGCAATTATGTGTATAATTTGTCCTAGATGCTGAGGAAAAGAAGACTCTTTCTTTAAACAAGTGATACATTATTAAATCTGGAAAGTCTACTTATCTGTTTTTTTACTATCACTTTCTCTATACCATTCTATATACTTGGAATCCTTTCCCCTTTTATTAGAATATTCTACTCTCAACGTTTAAAAGGAAACTCCCTACCTAAAGAAACCTACATGCTTATAAATTGCCAATTCTTCTCCAACTCAATTCTATCTCTGTTCAATCTCAATCTCCTAGGGCTTCCTTACAGTTGCTTTTTTTTGTTTTTATTTTTTGAAACAGAGTCTCACTGTGTCACCCTGGGTAGAGTGCCACATCATAGCTCACATCAATCGCAAACTCTACCCACCCTGGGTAGAGTGAGCCATCATAGCTCACATCAACCTCAAACTCCTGGGCTCAAGCAATCCCCTCACCTCAGAGTAGCTGGGACTACAGGCACCTGCCACAACGCCCAGCTATATTTTATTTAGAGAGGTTTCACTCTCACTTACGCTGGTCTCCAACTCCCAAGCTCAGGCAATCCATTCGCTTCACCGTCCCAGAGTGCTAGGAGAAATAGGTTATTTTCAGTAAGTGAGAATCTAGGTAGAATTGCATACAGATAATAACAGTGGATTCATATTAACTTGTACAGACACTTTAAATGTAAAATTGCAGATCCTTTTAAGAAGACTCCCTTTTTTACGTCTTGTCCAATTCACTTTTATTTTTTAATTTCAGGTTGATATGAGGGTACAAATGTTTAGGTTACGCTGTTTTCATTTCTAAGGTAAAGGTTAAGTTGTAGTTGAGCCCTTCATGCAGGAGGTGGTCTGTCTACCCTCAGACTGCACATGTTAGGTGAGAACTTGCCTTCGCCCTCCCCCCTCCCCCTCTACCCTCCCTCTTCTCCTTCCCCACCCCCTCTCCCTGTCCCCTCTCCCCTCCCCCTTTCCCCTCCCCAGCATATACTTGTGTTTTTCTCTCCTGTGCGAGTGTTCTTGTTTATATACTGGTTTTGTATTAGGCAAGAGTCCAATGCACTCAGCACTAACGTGAAAGCACGGTTCCTTTTGTCCTGAAGTTTCCTTTCTGTTTCTGAGCATGAATGTATTACATCTTCACGTGAAAGTTTTTACCTTCTTTTAAAAAATTTTATGAGAGGAGAACCACTTTATGTTATCACTGATTTCATTTTGAAATCATAATTATATCTGAGATTAAGAATTTATGGTTACAAATGATGAGTGGATTTCAAGGCTATCGATCTGTGGCTAGGAACCATTAATTATAAATATATTTCTTTTATTTTACGAGCTACCAAATCTGTTTCAAAAATTTTACCACTGTGTTTTCTGAATGCTAATAGCACACTCATATTAGAAGACAAAACACATAAATTTTATGACTCTTTAAGAATTAAACAAGTCATAGAATTTACCACAGTTAAATGTATTTTGATTTCTTCTTAGAAAATATTAATATACATTTATTTTCCTTATTATAAGCAGTCGAGGAAAATGTGAAACTATTTAGAAACAAAGGAAACATTGGCTGTGATAAATTTGACTGCCAGTGAGAAACATACAGAACAGTTCTCATCTAACCCTCTTATATTTTCTCATCTAGCAGACTTGCGCCATGCCCCAAATCATCTTTCTGAAGTGCAGACCTTATTGTGCCAGAACTCTCGCTGGCTCTCGAGTGTAGTCTGAATTTATCTCATATCACTCACTTTGATAATCAACATTATTGTTCCAATTTATCGGATTGTTTTCTGCTGGTGGATCTGAATGTTTTTCTTGAACTTGTCCGCGCGCTTTTGTATTTATGCCTTAGCTCATACTATTAAGAATTCCATGCTTGGAGTTTTTCAGCATTTTTGATGGTTCAAAGCCTGCAAATCATTTAATGCCCCATTACCAGAAGACATACTCAGTGAGGCGCAGTGGCTCAGGCCTGTAATCTCAGCACTCTGGGAGGCTAAGGCAAGAGAGTCACTTGAGCTCTGGAATTTGAGATCAGTCTGTGCAAAGTGAGATCATCTCTACTAAAAATAGAGAAACTGGAAAACTAGCTGGACATGGTTGTCCCATCTACTCAGCAGGCTTAGTCAGAAGGATCCCTTGAATGCAGGAGTTTGAGGTTGCTGTGAGCTAGACTAATGCCAGGGCATTCTAGCCTGACCAACACAATGAGACTCTCTCATGCACACACACGCATATGAAGTCTTTTGAATTACTCAACATTTTATAAATTCTCTGATTTGTCAATTTCAAGAGAAGCTGTTTATTTGATGACATTTATTCATCTCCATCTAATACTATAGTTTTGTGTAATTTTTTCTGTATTTTCTCCCCCACACATACAACATTTGCATTATGCAGTTCTGAGGAGCCTCAGCCTCTCTGGCAGTGACTACAGAGATTATCATAGCATCTGATTTTTTTTAAATAAAACTCTCAACACATTTATGACTTGCACTGGATTGGGTCATGTGTCTTACATATGCAACCCAATTATATGTATACAAGCATATTTGACTGCTGAGCTTCTATAGGTGGGCAATTGCTTCCATTGATTTTAAATTAAGAAACTGGATTTTTAATAGTTTTAAGCTGGGTACCCTACCATTAGCCAAATTTCTTACAGATAACTCTATTGGAATTTGAGGCATCATTGTATACATAATGACCTTGACATTAACCCCCTGGAAATTAACTACTAAATAAAAAATGCATACCAAATGTGAAGCATCAGAGGAAAATCCATGCCAAAACCTATCTTTGGCGAAGGGAGAGAGGGCTCTGGGAAGGTGGTCCCCCAGAAATGTTTTAATTTGTTGATGAGTCCTTAATATAATTTGTAATCTCCGAACATTTGGTAAAACCCGTTTATTTTGCTGATAAGCTATTTCAATGAGTGTTTAGGGAAAAGAAAGTCTCAGCTCAATTCTAAAGTTGTATTCAAATGTGGGCCTGATTTGTCAAGATGAATCTAAGCTAAATGTTCAAGCCTTTTCCTCTTGCTGTTCAGAATGTCTCCGTCCCCCCCGGTGGGTGACCCAGATGTGAAGATAACGAATTTATACTTGGGAAGAGCTACATAAATGGAGAGTGCTATATCCAGAAGAAATTTAGAGACTAATCCTGCTGCCTGAGTTTATTTCTAAAATAAGGAGCTTAAAGTGTAAATATTATGAAAAGCGTTTGTTAAGAGACTTTATGAGACAAAGAGAAAGCAACATTTCTAACACGCAACCCATCTCACCTTGGGAAAAAAAATAAGAAATCAATTTCTATCAAAAATAACTGTACAACCTGGATTTCCTTAAATCTTATTTTTCAGTATCTCATCTCACCTTCCACTTCATTATTTCTGGAAGTCCTTTAGGATAAATCACATGTTTTTGTAAACAGTCCTTTCTAAAAATGCACGGCGTTAATTTTATATCTGTCTCTTCTTGATATCTTCCTCTTTAAAGCCCTTAAGGACGTCCCCCACTGTTTTCATTGTCTACTAGGTAAAGGCGTTATCAGCCCTGAGGCACAGTCTCTCAAACTCACAAATCCAAACACTTTTGAAATGCCACCTGTAGGCCCCAAAACATTGAGTGAGGCAACAGTGCATCTCAGAAGAGGAATGGGAAGTCTGCTCTCCACTCTCCTTGGATGCTGTGGCAGAATAATCAACAAATAATGTGCACCTTCAATAACTCCTTAGCAGGAAGTCTGGCTCAATCCCATTCTTCAGCTCTTCCCTAGTCAGTAGGCAGGGTCACCTCTTTTGGTCACAAAATGACTGCAGGAGCACAAAGCTTCACATGAGGACAATTATCAGGAAAATTTTGAACTTCTAAATGGGCAAGAAAAGAACCCTGCAGGCCCCATCTAGTGCATTTGCCTGAGCTTTTCTAATCTTTGAGCTATTATATCATTTTGTAAATTGTAAAAGGCTGAAATAATACAAATTATTCTTATCCACAAAAATCCAAATGATTATATCCAGTGGAATGCAATTGATTATTGCCTTTTGTCTGTAATAGTTTTATAACAATTTGTAAATTTATTTCCGTATTCCTGATGTGCACTTTTTAAAATTTTGCACTGAACCAATTAACACATCTTATTTGTTTCCTCATTAATTAATACATGAGTTAATGGCATAACTTTGACATTTATGTACTTTTTGTATCTTCATGATAACTATTATTTTACCTTACTATTGAAATAACTTAGGGGACCTGGAAAAATAGACTCGGACCCCCACTTAGGTTAATTATTGGTAATTTATTTTACCTGCTGCAGGGGCTGCTGCTCTAAGAGACAGTCAGCAGCCCAGGTGTGAGGGTGAGTTGCCTTTTATAGGCTTTGTGTAAGCATATTACAGAAGCGAAAGGTGGCTGGTTAAGGGGGGTTACAACTCAGGTAGTCATAGATACAGCAATG
>CAUYQV010000544.1:0-14085 GCA_963574575.1 Galagoides demidoff
GGCGTTGTGGCGGGCGCCTGTGGTCCCAGCCACTTGGGAGGCGAAGGCAGGAGACTCGCTTGAGCCCAGGAGTTGGAGGTTGCTATGAGCTGTGATGCCATGGCACTCTACCCAGGGGGATAGCTTGAGGCTCTGTCTCAAAAAAAAAAGATAAGTCTGACTGCAGAAATATGAATATGTTTGATTTATGAAGCTGCTCCAGACACTACTGGAGGTTATAGGTATTACCCTGTGTGTACCATTCTAATATCCACAGGCCCAAAGGGTTTCAGGTAACCAAGTATAGAGCTATCTATGCCACTTTTCTAGATACCAAAGACAGGAGTTTCAGAAGAGTCATCAGAGTGATTTAAGCTAAAGATACTGGCAGCCATTCAAAGCACTTGCCTCATCACCAATCTGAAGAGAATCTCTGGGTTCCTGCAGCTTGGAGCTGGCTCCCTGGAGTGCAAGTTGGCATGGAGTTGGGGAGAAGATCCAAAGACCAGCCGATCAGCCCATAAAAATGCAATGCTTTTCCACCCTGAACGGGCTGGCAATGTGTTGTTGTTATTTGGTTGGACTTCAGGTATAGACATGCCTGAAGATTCCAAACACGCCTCCTAACTCCCCAGCTCATTGGGCTCCAGCCTCTCTCCACCCTACCACCACCCTATGGCTTCATTCACACCACTTACACCCTAGAGGCATTCCCAGGGGAATAAACGACTACTCCAGGGAAAACTAAAGATGGGGACATCTGAGTTTGTAGGGAATGGGACTGAAAGAAGGAAAAGATGCGAAGTGAGGGGGGCAGTCTGGGGTGAGAAACAAATCAGCACACAGAGGAACAGGTTTGGCATGTTTCATGGCCTGGGGAGGCTTTTTAAATGGTCAGCCCTGGTCAGCAGCAACAGCAAACAAGGTTGGGCAATTTCTCTTCTCAAATCTCTTGGCCTTAGTCATATATTTCAGGGCAGTGGTTCTCAACCTTCCTAATGCCTCCTAATGCCATGACCCTTTAATACAATTCTTCATGTTGTGGTGACCCCAACCATAAAATTATTTTCGTTGCTACTTCAGAACTGTAATTTTGCTACTGTTATGAATCATAATGTAAATATCTGATATGCAGGATGTATTTTCATTGTTACAAAGGGGTCACGACCCACAGGTTGCAAACTGCTGTTTTAGGTGCTTACTGATGACTATTATGGACTCACCCTCCTCTGAGGTATGGTCATCTAAGGGGACTCTGAGTTCTGACCCTGGAATTGTGTTTTTGTTTTGTTTTTTAGAGACAGAGTCTCGCTTTATCACCCTTGGTAGAGTGCCATGGCGTCACAGCTCACAGCAACCTCTAACTCCTAGGCTTAGGTGATTCTCCTGCCTCAGCCTCCCAGGTAGCTGCGACTACAGGCATCTGCCACAACACCTGGCTAGTTTTTTTGCAGTTTGGCTGGGGCCAGGTTTGAACCTGCCACCCTCGGTACATGGGGCCGGCACCCTACCTGTTGAGCCACAGGTGCCACCCTGGAATTATGGTCTTGAAAATACCTAGCTCTATCCATGAGCTACTTTTTCAACAGGCATAAATTGTTGGACAATAGACCTGCAATACTAAAAGAGGTAGTAGACTCTCCTCCTCTTGGTAAGGTCCACCTGAATTTCTTGGAGAGATCCTACTGCTTGTCAAATTAAAAAAACAAAATGGCCTGGGAGCACCTATAGCTCAGTGGGTAGGGCACCAGCCACATACACCCAGGCTGGCAGGTTTGAACCCAGCCCGGGCCAGCTAAAACAACAATGGCAACAACAAAAAAAAATAGTAGGGCATTGTGCCAGGCGCCTGTAGTCCCAGCTACTTGGGAGCTGAGGCAAGAGAATCGCTTAAGCCCAAGAATTTGAGGTTGCTGTGAGCTGTGATGCTTCGGCACTCTACCCAAGGCGACAGCTTGAGGCTCTCTCTCAAAAAAAAAAAAAAAAAAAGCCAGTTGAGGTGGCTCCTGCCTCTAATCCTAGCACTCTGGGAGGCCTAAGCAGGTGGACTCCTTGATCTTAGGATTTTGAGACTAGCCTGAGCAAAAGTGAGACCCTGTCTCTATAAAAATAGCCAGAGGTTGTGGCAGGTGCCTGTAGTTCCAGCTACTCAGGACGCTAAGGTAAAAGGATCTCGTGAGCCTAAGAGTTTGAGGTTGCTGTGAGCTCTGACACCATAGCACTCTATCTAGGGTGACCGAGTGAGACTCTGTCTCAATAAATAAATACAACAATGACGACAGCAACAGAAAAACAGGATGATGGCAATAAAATTCAATTCATTCATCTTACAGATGAGGAATCTGATGCCCAGAGAGAGGAATGAAGGTGCCCAAGATAATGAAGAAAGTTACAGACCAAGCTGGCCCTGGAGCCCAGATACTACTTTGCACAGCTTCAATATGACAAGGATGGGGACATATTTAAACTCCTCTGTCATGTTCTTGTTGACCTTTGCATTCAGAAAATGTCATGCTGGATGATTAACACCTTCTGCCCTTCTGGCTTGAACATCTCCAAAGACATCCTAGTTTCTAAGAATTTGGCCGTACTTTCTGATTCTGTGTTGTCCCAAACCGATTCACAGTTAAGACAAAATTCCTCATCAAAAATTCATTAGGGAAAGCCACCACTGGAGGTGACCAGAGATGGGTTATGAGAACCACTGCCTGTCAGCATCACTCATCTGCCCCGAACCTTGGTGGAGCCATCAGATGGACTGTGGCAAGGTCTACCAGGCAGAAGCTCCTCCAGGGGCGCAGGTCTTTAATCTGCATTTCTACAGACCCCAACTGTAAAATATACCTTAAGCTGCTCCCCAAATCCTATCTACAAATCCTTTTTCCCTTCATCTTTCCCCCTCCGCTAGTTCACACAGGTCCATGATGTGTTATCAGTCACAGGTTCAGGCTTTTCCACCTTACTGTTCATAAGGACTGTGCTGCTAGACTGACCTATCCCTCTCCAGAAACCTTTTGGAGAGGAGACCCTCATGCACATTTGGCTTGTGCCCCATATCAGGCTTAATGTTCCCTTTAGTACTTTGTTCTACTTCTTTCTGCCCCTGGAAAGCTTCAGGGTCTACCACCCTCTCCCCCCAATTAAAAATCTTCTGAATTTAGGGACCCCAACTGCTTTCCTAGACTAGGAAGGCTCTTTTTTCAGAACCTGAAGATGGGATGGAAAAAAACAGAACGTTCTCTCCTACGAAAAAGCTCCTAGACATCTGCTTTTATAAAAAGAACTCCAGGCTGGGCGCAGTGGCTCATGCCTGTAATCCCAGCACTCTGAGGGGCCAAGGTGGGTGGATCGCCTGAGCTCAGGAGTGTGAGACCAGCCTGAGCAAGATTAAGACCACATCTCTACTAAAAATAGAAAAATTAGCTGAGTGGGCTGGCACATGCCCATAGTTCCAGCTACTGGGGAGGCTGAGGCAAGAAGATCACTTGAGCCTGGGAGTTTGAGGTTGCTGTGAGCTGAGCTAATGCGGTAGCACCTGTATCCAGGGCAACGGAGTGAGACTATGTCTCAAACGGGCCAGGGGGGCTGAAACGAACCTCAAGACAGAATATCCTGGCTTGGTGCCTGTGGCTCAATCGGCTAAGATGCTAGCCACATACACCTGAGCTAGCGGGTTCGAATTCAGCCCATGCCCACCAAACAACAATGATGGCTGCAACCAAAAAATAGCTGGACGTTGTGGTGGGCGCCTGTAGTCCCAGTTACTTAGGAGGCGGAGGCAGGAGACTGGCTTGAGCCCAGAAGTTGGAGGTTGCTGTGAGCTGTGATGCCACAGCACTCTACCTGGGGCGACAGCTTGAGGCTCTGTCTCAAAAAAAAAAAAAGACAGAGTATCCTACTTCAATTTCCATGGTGGTTTCAAATGGATTTTTCCCTAAAAGCTTTTGTTCATACAAGTCTGCACACATGTACACCCCAACCACTTATCTCATGTTATGGCAGCCAAGGACCTGCCCTGGAGTTTCCCACATAGTTTTGAAAATATTCAGGCCTGAGTCCTCAGAAGGTAGAAGACTGAGGCACTCTAATAAATCCAGAAGCTTCCAGAAGACTCACATTTCAAAAGTGGTATCAAGATCATTAAATGTCCTTGAGACTCTTGACCACCTAGTTAAAAAGGTATTTCCAAATGATTAATACTGGATACCAAGACCCCAACTGTAAAATATACTTAAGCTGCTCCCAAAATCCTATCTACAAATCCTTCAGTCTGTTCCAAGGATAGAGGATGACTCTCACCAAATCCAAAAGATGACCGCGGAAATAGGAATTGGCAGGCCCAAACCCAAAGCCACACAGAGAAAGGAAAGTCTCAGATCCCAGCTATTAAGGACAGAGGGGAAGAGGAAGTAAGAGCACATTCCTTTGCCAGTAGCCTTCCCCCGGAGGTAGGGACCTCCCACAATGTAAGAAGGGAAGTCAAGACTCAGTGTGAGTTTATCATGTTCCAAGGATCCACAGGGAAAGAAAGACAAGATCAGAATTGCAGTTTTTAGAAATCTGCCCCAAAGAGGCCTTATTAGGGAGAGTCTGTTTAGAGGTCCTGCCTAAAGGCAAGATTTTTGGGTTTCATGGACAAGTAAAATTTTAAAAAATGAAATTTGAGGAACCAATATGAGGTTGCCAACATTTTATTTTGCCAAATAAGGACATTTTAAAAGCTCAAGTACCATCTACTCTCACCATTACCTCATGAAAGAATAAGAAAGCCATAACCTCAGAATAAATATTTCAACCCATCTCCTGCCCCTAAACCGAGTCCTATAAACTGAATACATTTCACTTTCTAAAACAAGTTAGCAAATTTGGGGGAAAAAATTCCTCTAGTTTTCTCATTTCATCTCTAGTCAAAATTCTGTCTCAGACAAAAATTTGGGACCCACTGGGCCAGATGATTCTATGTTTTTTTTGTTTTTTTTTTTTTAGCATAAGCCTAAAAATTAAGAGAAAGATCCTAAGCTTTGGGGATTCAGACCTTTCCAGAAAACCTGAGAGAAGCAGATGCGAAAGGGAGGGGAAATCACCAAGCATCCTATTCTTCGTTTATGTAAAGGCGTCCTGTCAATTAAGCAGTGAATAAATACTGGTTGGTATTTTATAAATCAAGTGTTCAAGTCCATCTCCACACTGAACCTCCTAAGTTTCCACGAGCCCCTAAATTTTACTGTCCCCTTGCCTGTTCAGATAACTTAGGGAGAAGAGAAAGGACGACAACCTGCTCCAAGAATTATCGGAAAGTGGAGGTAGACTTCTGGTGAGTTGTAGAGAATATCAAATCGGCAACATAACATAGACCTAGACCTACCGATGCTGTGGATACTGATGCTGTGTCAATTGCACATTGAGGAGCCCAGAGAGAACTGACTCCATCCCAGGGAGCAGTTTTTCCACTCTGCCTTCTGGATTATTGCTTCTTTCTCATTACTCTGACGGAGGAGGCCTGGGGGATGACCAGGTAGAGGGAAGTACACACAGTGCTGTGGCACACTGGATGAGGAGCTGGATCTTAATTCGAATCCTTCCACCTGCTAGCCAACCATAATAGCATCTTTTGGCCGCAGTTCCCTCATCTATACCACTAGGAATATTTTCCCCATCCTCCTTACATGCAGTTAGACTGTGAGATCCTTGAGGGCACAACCAGTTCTTTTCCATCTCTGTATCTTCAAAATCTAGCACAGTGCCTAGGAAAGAAAAGGACTCAGTAGACGCCTGCTGCATTGAGCTAGAATTGGAATGTGGATATGAAAGCTCGCTCAGTCTAAGCTAGAAAGCACTACATGACTGAACAAGGGGAAGGGATTGTTATTCTCTGTTGGCCAAAATTATGCACAGCACCATCTACTGAATATACAAAGATGCTGCAAATTCTATTTGGAAATAGCTGGTGATATAAATAAAAAGTTTTTTTTTAATGCCCATTGTTTTAAAAATAACCAGGATATACAACCTATTAATTAGACCGCCTAACAAATAGCTATGCGATCACCTCCCAAATTCAACTGCACTATATGATTTCTTGTACTGAAAATGTGTTTTTGCTGTACTTTGCCCAGCCCACATCACATCTCATATCTTGTTATATCGGAAGTCAGGAGGCAAACCCTGGTTTCCTATCTATTCTAGATTACATTTATATTAAGAATTGAGACCCCTCGCTGGCTGCAGTTTTGACATGTATCAGAGGTTAGGACTCCCTAGTCTTTCTCCTTTTCCCTCTCCATCCACCCCATGTTCTACCTCTAGCTCTCTCCATCACATTCCTCCTCCCAGTGCATATCTTACCACCTCAAATCTGCTTTTCAAAAACCACCTCCAGCCTCTGGCTGAGCACCATCAGTCCTGGCCCACTCACTATTCTTGTGGGATCCTGCCTCACAGCACTGAGCTGCCCACAGGACCAGTGACTGCTCAAATGGCAGCTAGGCCAGGCTGCTACCCACCAGCCCCTCTGCTCCTTGCCACGAAGAAACACCAAACAAACCCTAGGAAGACAGAGCCACATCACCAGCCTTACCCACCACCCATCAATCACCTCTCCGCCCAAGTTTCTGCTGTCAGGCAGCATGCCAGCCCCACCCAGTCCCACCAGCCTCCCCACAGGGCATGGGCCTCCACCCTGCCCAACTCTGAGGCACTCAGTGCCTGTCTCTCCTAGCTTTGATCCCTGGACTTGGTTCAAGCTAATTTCACATGGACACCATGCCAGAATCCATACTGTTCCACCTTCCCACCTCACAGACAGCTCTAGGACTTAATAGTTAGCTTTATCAAAAGTGTTCTAAGTGGCTGCAAAACCGAGGGCTCACTCTAGGGGCGTCGATTTTCTGACACACATCTCCTAAGACCCTGGTCTCCACAGTCCTTCTGCAATTCCCCCATCCCCAGGTGAGGAAATATTCATGATCTAGAAGTTAGAAATTCTCTCTGAATTTTTGATAGGAGACTTCAAAGAAGATGGACATTTATGCAATATTCTTATTTGAGAGGTAGGAAAAGGGGGATAAATGAATGGAAGAAGTAAAAGATTGTTTCCCAACTATTAACAGAAGTGCTCCCCCACACACACAGACACGCACATGCGCGCACCCATCCATCATATCTATCTTACTGCGAAGCACTCCTCTTTGCCAACATGTATATCTTTCTCCCTGGTCTTCTTCCCTAGAAGTTTGGGTAGACCCCATTCTTCCTAGATCACCAAAATCACCAAGACCCCAGAATTTACCTTTCATGCTGGAAGTCAGGACCCAGCTGGGAGATGCAGACCGCTGTCTGGGAAAGAATGCAACAACACTCCTGATCCCAGAAAATTACCAAGGGTGGCTGGTGCAGCTCCCATGAGAGAGGAGAGAGGGAGAGAGCCCAGGAATCCAGAATTTCCTCAGCCTTCCAGGAAGGCCCTAGTGTCAGCTCTCTCCCTGCTCCAGCACTGACTAAAAACCGAGGAAATGTCTCCCAATAAAGCTGGGGCTGAAATCCGAAACTGCAGGTTGGCTGAGTCCTGTATAAACACACTCACACCCCCAGCTCCGCCGGCCTGATGGCTTACCCGCCCTCGCGTTCCCCTCACTCCCCACCCCGCCTGCTCCTTAGAAACATCAGACAGCCCTCTAGCTGCAGCTCCTCCTGAAATCCTCAGCCCAGCCCAGCCGGCAAACCCCGCCGAGCCCTGCTGAGCAGAGCCGCAGAGCAGCAAAGAGGTACAGGCACAGGGAGAGAGACCTGACGGTTTGTCTGCAGCTGCAGCAGTTCAAGTCCAGGCATTTAAATGGCACCCAGGGTCATGGCAATAAGGAGGATAGGCAAGTTCCCAGCTTAGGAGCAGAGATTTTTAGACTCTTCTTCCATATCAAGGAATAATATTCTTCTAAGGATCTGATTCCAGGTAACTAGATCTGACATATACAAACTGTTAAACTCAGGTGCCTCTCTTTTCCTAATTTTCTGCATATCATTCTTAAAGGGCACTGCTTTCCCCTATGTTTCTACCCATAATAGAGTCAGGCCAGGTGAGAATAGAAGAGATTATAGCAATCATGGTGACAAATGCCTCATTTTGCAGATGAGAGAGCTCATGCCAGGATGATGAAATGTTTGGCAATGATGGAGAGGGCCTCCCAGCCTGATTTGGCATCTTGGATGGTAGAAAGGAAAGAGCCAAGCTTTCAAAGTCAGGTGGAACTGTACTTTAACACAGCTAGACACCTGGATCACTGATCATGAGGAAAAAAGTTACTTAACCTCTCTGAGCCTCTGTTTCCTTATTTGTAAAATGAGATTAACGATACCCCCTCAGAAAGTGACAAATAAGGTCACACGTATAAAGCAGCAGGTACATAGTAGGTACTCAGTAAACATCCGTTGCCTTCCCTTTTCTGTTTACTACTCCACATTACTCGTTTGCTCTGACTCAGGAAGGTAATTCTAAATTGCCTTTGGTATTAGTGTTCCTTCGGGGGTTAGTTTAATGTTTCTTGTTCACTGTCTTTCCATCAATCTGACTGCTAACATCCATAGTTTACTTTGTACAGGCCAACTTGGCCAAGGTCACAGACATATTCACACTGACAACCCCTGTTGGCATCCCTCACTTCTCAATGTCCAGGCTCTGAGCTTCAGTCTCATGAGCATTTCCCTGAGGATAACCAGTCTTGACCTTAAACTCAGCAAGTTTAAAATCAAGTTAAAATGACCTCCCCACTGGCTCAGCTCGCAGTGGTTACGGCGCCAGCCACATACACTGAGGCTGGCAGGCTCGAACCGGCGGGGCCAACTGCAACCAAAAAAATAGCTGGGTGTTGTGATGGGTGCCTGTAGTCCTAGCTATTGGGAGGCTGAGACAAGAGAATAACTTAAGCCCAGAAGTTTGAGGTTGCTCTGAGCTACGATGCTACAGCACTCTACAGAGCGAGACATAGTGAAACTGTCTCAAAAAAAAAAAGACCTCCACTGGCTAACAATATTATAACATAGTCATATGCCACACAATAGTTTAGGCAGTGGTAGACTGCATATATGACCCATAAGATTACAATACTGTATTTCTATCATGACTTTTCTGTGTTTAGAGGTGTTTAGATGCAAAAATACTTACCATTGTGTTCCAATTGCCTACAGCAGTGGTTCTCAACCTATGGGTTGCAACCCATAGGAACTGTATTAAAGGGTCGCAGCATTAGGGAGGTTGAGAACCACTGGCCACTATGCAGTACAGTAACCTGATGTACAGGTTTGTAGCCTTGGGGCAATCCACTACACACCACATAACGTAGGTATGTAAGTAGTAGGCTATACCACCTAGGCTTGTGTAAGCAGACTCTCTGATGTTTGCACAATGACTACAAAATTACCCAACGATGCATTGCTCAGAATGCACCCTCATAGTTAAGCAATGCATAACTGTAGTGATATGGAGCTGTCCAAAACATAGTCCAGGAAGATAAACTTCGTATGCTGCCGTTTGGGTTAAGAAATAATTTATAACTACCAATACGATTATGAGTCAGCATGAGTTAGCAAACTTTATGTAAAGGGTTAGACAGTAGGCATTTCAGCTTTGTGAGCCATACAGCCTCTGTTGCAATCACTCCATGGTGCCATTGTAGTACAAAAGCAGCCACAGACAGTAAGCACACAAACAGGCGGAAAAAAGGAACATAAATGAATGAGAAGGCTACGTTTCTTTTTTTTTTTTTTTTTTGCTTGTACGAAAGGTCTTTATTGGTAGGGGGAGGGAGGCTGCAGAGCAGCACCAAGGAGAGAAAAGAGGAGAGAAAAGAGGGGAGAGAGATAAGGAGAGAGTGGGGAAGAGAAGCGAAGGGAAGGGAAGGCGGGGAGAGAAAGAGAGAAGAGAAGAGAAGAGAAGAGAAGAAAGGCAGAGACAGGCAGGATAGAGAGGGAAGGCTATGTTTCAATCAAACTCTACTTGTGGACACCAAACTTTGAATTTCATACAATTTTCGTGTGACACAAACATTGCTCTTCTTTGGATTTTTTTTCAACCATTTAAAATATAAACACCATTCTTAGCTTGAGGATCATACAAAATTAGGCGATGGACTAGATTTGGCCCGTGGGTCTTAGTTGGCTCAAGAAGGACACAGTAGACGCTGCTAACAATGATCACTTCCAAGGAGGGCACTGTGGATAGATTAAAGATGAGGCAGGAGGGAGACTTTCACCAAATGCTTTTCTGTACCATTTGAGTACAATGCATGTTTGGTAAAAATGATTACTAGAGGGCTCCCCATCTAAGTTCACCTACTTCTATCAATGTCAATGTTAACTACCCCAATCAAACAGGCTTCTAACTGCCAGGTCAACATTGATGCTCTCTCATTCCAGTGTCTCACACCCACAGCAATCAGGTCTGAAATCCACTTGCTCAGTTCACCAAAGTGCCTCAGCCCACTGGCCATCAACTACTTTCCCTTGAACTCCTGCTATTGTCTTTACCACTCAACTGTCATTTACATACAGCCTGGTACCCACAACTGACTTTTTACTTGTGTAAAGCTAATTGCCAAAAGAGATAATGAAGCTTTTTAAGGACTGGACTAGTTATTGCAGTCCCCCTCAATGCTACACCAGTGCCTTGTACCTAGAGGAATACAATAAATAATCGTTTGATTGCTAATTTTCCATCCTGCTAGAGATGATTAGAAATAGAAGGCAAAGACCCAACCTATGATAGAAGCTGGTTTCAAGACATATAGCAGGGTAGGGGTGCACAAAAGTTCGAAGACTTTGGAAAAGATTCTAGTAAAGGACATTTAGGGAAATGAAGTATGTCTGAGTTGAGACTGGATCCAAATAAAAGGGGCTCTACTTTAGAGAAGGAAATCATAAAAAAGGCCCCGGGGGGGATTTTTCTCTAATTACAATCTCTGGTGGAATTGGGGATCTGGTCTACAGGGCTGGGAAACCTCTCATCCTTGGCTGGGGGATTTTGGTTATCCCAGAATAACAGCCTCCCACATTTTGGATCTCAGTGTTAAGCAGTCTGCTCTCCTGCCCAAGGCAGGCAAAGACCTCTATAGCAACCATGAAAGATGATCATGTACATGCCGTTTGAACCCGTGCAGGGACAGCATCCTCACTGCCTTAGAGGGCAGCCTGCTCCACTGTTGAAGACTGCCATTAGAAAGCTCTCCTGCTTCCACCCATTGTTTCTAGTTCTGGAACTAAGAGGATTAAGACTTCCTGAGCGCGTAACAAAAACCTAATGATAACTGCCAAATATAATGGAATTTTCAAATATTTCTTCCAAGATGTTCAAAGGGCTTTTAAAAACACAAAATCATCAACTCTTGGAAATGGAAATAACCTTGCTCAAAAATGTTTATTGAATGAAATTGAATATAGTTCCTTTTCCTGCTTCCCAATATAAAAGCACTCAAGTTATGCTGTAAAGGGAATCATTTTATTTCTTTCTAGGAGAAAACTTCATAATCCTCCATGACCAAGTGGGCCCTAAAATCCTTAAACTCAGAAAATATACCCTAAGATCTAAACCAAATCCCTCATGCCTACGCATTTCTCCTGGTCTCAGCCCATCCTTTATCCTCACTTCCTACAATAAGGATTAAATCAGTGCTACATAACAAGATGCCAATACCTAACATTTGAGCCAATGCACTCTGCAAGGCAGGAGGTAGTATTCCCATTTACAGTGCAAGGAACTCATGGGTAGAAGGGTTAGCCAACTTGTCCAAAAGCCACAATTCAAAGTTAGGTCTGCTCAGCTTCAAAAGTCTGTTTTCCCTGCAGTCGAAGCGTCCATGACAGTCAATCATCCCTGACAACCGTACCCTGTCCCTAAAATGTACAGAAATAATTATTTTCACCATTTCCATCAGAAGCATGGAAATTGTATACAAAAGTCCTACAGTCTTTCACCAGATTCCACCCTCTTAAGGCATTCAGGCCATCCTGGGATGAAGAACACACAACCAAAGACAATCCAAAGCCAGCATCCCAGACACACCCAAGGGGTAGACTGGCATCTCCCTGGCTCCCACCTGCCACATAGCCTTGTGCTTTCCTACTGCCTCCTCCTGCAGGGAACTGGCTCCAGAACTCACTCACAATGGGGCTGTGGCGTTCAGAAGCCCATGAAGCATGGCATTGTTTAGGCAGCACAAACATAACATTTACCTGGGTCCTGGCACCTTTTCTCTGTGCCCTGCTTTTGGTAAATATTTGGCTGACTCACCCAGGAGCGGGTCAGGGGCCTCCTTCCCCATATCCCAACATTCCCAGTTCTAGGAAGATGACTACGGAATGCTGGGATAGGCACAGAAGAATCACAACTGTTAAAATACAGCCACTTCCTCAGTCATCAGCAGAAAATTACCTATATCGGTTTGTCTCTGGTATGCTCTCTGAGAAGCTCTGAAACATTTGTGTCAGAGCCCTTAGCCCATATTTAAAGCTCAGCTTCAGATCCTGCTATGGTTTGTTCCTTCCTAGTATGGTTCCTATCTGGCTGGAGTTCACAACCTCCGCAATCCACTTCACATAGTTATCAGAGCTCCCTGCCTGCCTCTCTTTCTAACTTAATATGCAGGGTGCTGAAAGAACACCCGGTAGCCCTCCACCCCTAAACACCTACATCCAGAAGCACACATATCCCTGGGTTCATCTGGCCTCACTGAATCCCTGACCACAGGAGATGACCTCTCCATTTCTCAAGAGTGCAAACCATAGCCAAGAGTTTAGAGCTCTCACAGGACGTTAATAGCACAGATAGACAGAATCCTGAACCTACTGCTTCTCCCCTCAGTCCCTGGAGAGAAAATGCCCAGTCCCTATTCTGTATTGGCCCAAGGAAAGCACACAATGCTCCAGTGCCCCCATTCTCAGGTGGCTGTTCTTGAGACCTTCGCCTGGCATTCTGAGGCTACCCACCCTTTTATCTATCATCTCCCTGAGAGACGTGGTCATTAGCAGAGAGCACCATGTAGGTGTCTAATTAAGCAATCAGCAGCAAATGCAGAAACCTGTTCAAGTCACCCCACAGAGCATCCACCTTGGGATCCTCTTACAGGCAATTCCCTCCCCTGAGCTTCCTGGAGAGGTCCCTATTGTTTGCCTAGAACACAGAAAAGTGTCTGATTCTGCCCTTCTACTTATCTGCTGGCACAGACTTGCCAGCCTCTGCACAACCCCAGGGGGTACTATTCCCATACAACACAATGTGAACGGTGCCCTCAGAACTGTGGGATACAGTAGCCTTGGTAGGTAGGAAAGTGGAGGTCCCCAGATGGGAGGGACAGAGTTTTCTGAGAGGATGCTCTCTTACCTGACCTCTTTAGGTGTCCCAGAACCATATCCCGCCGTCCTGGCATTTTGGAGGCAGGGCACAAGAAGCAAGGTGTTTTCAAGACGATTGATAAGAAGATGGCAGAGGTGGAGGTGGAAAGCTTGAGTGGCTCAGCCACACTCTCGCCCACCTGTGTCTCTGAGTCCTCTTGTCTGCACTATAGCTCACCTGTTCCTGTTTCACCCTTTAAATGGAATGTTCCACTTGCCCTGTGAACCCGGGGAGGAAGACATTCTCTGTTCAAGAAAAACTTTCTCTTTTTTTTTGAAAACTGAGGAATCTAGAATTCTATCCAATATTCCTACAGATTATAGCGGAGGGAATAGGCCCAGAGTGAACTCAGAGGAGGACCTTGGAAGGACAAGACTAACTCTAGCTGCTCACCACTCCCCCTGGCCTGAAGATGGTGTAACCCAGAAGACTGGAGGGAAACAGACACCTGTTGCCACTATTTACTCCTGGCAGATCCCACTCTTGGGTGTCAGGTGGGTGCCACAACCAAGCTGGGGTAGGACATAGTGAAACCCCCCCTCAAACCTCTCCTCCCGTGCCCCTCCCTGAATTATAACTTGTCTTTTTTCTTCTAGGCCAGTGATTCTCAACCTTCCTGCCACAACCCTTTAATAGAGTTCCTCCAATAATAATTAGCAATGAGAAAATAATTTTATGGTCAGGAGTCACCCCAACATGAACTGTATTAAAGGGCCGCGGCACTAGGA
>CAUYQV010000545.1:0-17774 GCA_963574575.1 Galagoides demidoff
CATCTATCCAGAAGAAAAAAAAAACTTTTACTATAAAGACACTTGTACTATGCTGTTTATCGCAGCCCAATTTACAATCACTAAAACATGGAAACAGCCTAAATGTTCTTCAACACAGGAATGGATTGGTAAGCTGTGGTATATGTACACTATGGAGTATTATTCAGCCATCAAAAAAATGAAGATTTTACAGCATTTGAAATAACCTGGATGGAGGTGGAACACATTATTCTTAGTGAAGCGTCACAGGAATGGAGATGTAAGAATCCTATGTATTCAACTTTTATATGAAGACAATTAATGACAATTAATGAGATGGTGGGGCATGGGGGAAGGGGAGATCAGACTGAGAAGGAGTGAGGGGGTGTGGAAAAAAAATATATATATAATGTTTAATTCTCACACAAACTGGATTTAATTTGATTAATGTATATTACTTAAATATCAATTTTTAATCCAATATGTTAATATGTTGCTTATCATATTGCATCCTTATTCATCAGTGAAATATGTCTGTAATTTCTCCTTTATAATAATATATATTTTTTCTAATTTTACTATCAGGGGTATCCAGACTAAGTAGAATGATTTTGAAGTATTTCTATTTCTACTGTCTGTAAGACTTGGTGTAATCTGTTTTTTTTTTTTTTTAGAGATTATTTTTTACTTTTATTTATATATATTAGTTGTCTTTTTTTTAGACTTTAGTAAAAACATAACAAGAAAAAAATTTGTTCGTTATTTGTATTTTGTCTTGTGTACTCTGTAACAAACAAGTAGTAAATGATTATGTATTAAAAAAAAAAGAAAATAGTGACTAATTCTCATATAAATTATATTTAAATTTGACCGAAGTATATTACTTAAACATTAATTTTTAATTCAACATGTTAATATGTTGTTTATTATATTGCATCCTCATTTATAAGTGAAATATGTTTGTAATTTCCCTTTTACAATAATATATTTTCTCCAATTTTAATATCAGGTGTATCCAGATTAAGTAGAATGATTTTGAAGTATTTCTTTTTCTATTGTCTATAAGATTTGGTATGATCTGTTTTTTTGAAATTATATTTTATTTATAAATATTAGTTGTCTATTTTTTGGAGACTTTGGAAAAAACAAAATAAGAAGAAGAAGTTAACTGATCAAAGAATTCTATAATAGACATACTTCTATCTGACAATGTGAATGTTACTTTCTTTGCATTATTACTATTATTCATTGCAGCAATCGTCTGACTTTTTTTCTGAATGTATTTATCTTCTTTCATTCTTTATGAGGTTTTTGTTCTCAGTTCTTATGGTAAATATTATTATTGTTATTAAATTTAGCCTTTTAATTCTGTGAAGGCAAAAGTGGAAACCTTATACACACATCATATGTAAGAAAAAAAAAGTTGCAAGCCAAGTATAAGTTGTCTTCAGGAAACACATCTAAACCCCAAGGACAAATCAAGATTCAGGGTGAAGGGTTGGAAAACAGTATTTCAGGCAAATAGAAATCAGAGACAGCAGAAATTATAATCTTTTTCTGTAGATATATTGGACTGTAAAGCAACAAAAAATACTGAGAGACAAAGATGGACAGTATATACTAGTCAAGGGAGCAATGCAATGAGAACACATTCAATTTTTAATATCAATGCACTCAACTTATATCTCCCACATATATAAAATGAGCCCTACCTGGTCTGAACAATAAAATATCCTACAACACCATAATAACCGGAGACTTCAACACCCTGTTGGCAGAACTGGACAGATCCGTCAAGCAGAAACTAAATAAATAATGGACTTAAACATGACTTTGGAACAAATGGGCTTAACAGATAAATACAAAACATTCCATTCCAATAATATTGAGTATACATTTTCCTTGTCTGCTCATGGGTCACCCTCCAAAATTGATTACATCCTAGGATGCAAATCAAATCTCAGCAAATTTAAAATTTCAGACCATAATGGAATAAAAGTAGAACTCAATTGCAACAAAACCTTCATCCTCACGCAAAGTCATAGAAACTAAACAACCTTATGCTGAATGACAGTTGGATCAGGTAGGAGACACAGAAAGAAATTGTTAGGTTCCTTGAAAAAGCCCACTTCATTAAAAATTTTTTTTCTTTTTTCTTTTTTTTGAGACTGAATCTCTATCTATCATCTTGGGTATAGCTCTCAATCTATCATCTTGGGTATATACCATAGTGTCATAGCTCACAGCAACCTCAAAATCCAGGGTTCAAGTGATCCTCTTGCCTCAGCCTCCCAAATGTCTGGGAACCACAGGTGCCCACAACACCACCTGGCTAAGTAAGTCCACTTAAAACAATACCATGTCTAGAGAACATAATCAGTCAAGTTAAACCTTCTGGACACAATATTCCTTTTCTTCCCTTGAAATCGAATTTTAGAGAATCTAGAAGCTGTAGAGACAAAGCTGGATGAAGTACAGTGAAAGACAGAAACTGCTTTATATACCCTGCCAAGAAAGCAATTAGCTGCTCAATCCAGACCTATTTAAAAGAGGAAAGGTGGTTTAATGTCACTTCTTATTGAAAGTTTTGATTACTGCTCTGGATAAGATTGTTTTAATTAAAAAAACTGAAATAATTGTCATTGAGTGAGACTCAGAGTAAGCAGAAAAGTAATAGGTCTTACTAGGATTTCCATTCTTAGAAAGAAAAATTCTTCTCTAACTGAGATTGTGTAAATGGGATGAGAAAATAAAAGTGAAATTGTGTTGTAAAATATTCCTCTGCTCATGATTACATTAGCTCTTTGAGAAACACACTATGTTATGGAGTCCCTGCCCTCTGTGAGTCAAACCCATAATACCACAGATTTAAAAGGAAACTGATAAGTAAAGATGGTACAGTGGGACACTCGGGAGAGACAATTAACCAAGACAAAGAGGGATAATAGAAAATTTACTAGAGACAAGCAACATAAGTTGAATCTAGAAAGATGAGCTGGGAGCATTGAGAAGAGGCTGCTGGTAGAGCAGCGGCATATACAACATTGTGGTCAATTTTTCAAGAGAGAGTTTTTTGTTTAAATGTGCTGTTCCTTTCTGTTTTGCTAAACTGAGTTGGGCCAGAGACCCTGGAACGATGTGGAAAGTGAATTTGTGTCTTTTAGCCTCCAAAGGCTGCAGCTCTTTTCTCTTTGTTTCCTTTCTTCTGCCCTCTCTTCTGGCCTCTCTAAACTTCTGGAATCAACATTTCCTTAAGGTGTAGGGCATTCTTAGCCCAGAGTAGAGAGTAAAGAGAACCATAAATAATTTGAGCATTTTGGAGGGATCCTGTAGTCCCAGCCACTTGGGAGGCTCAGGCAAGAGGATAGGTTAAGCCCAAGACTTTGAGGTTTCTGGGAGTTATGATGCCACAGCACCCTACCTTAGGTGACAGAGTGAGAGTGACTCTGTCTCAAAAAAAAAAAAAAAAAAAAAGAATTTAGGTCCAACGGAATTCTCCCAAATCTCTGCAGACTAAAGCCATATCCCTCCCTCCACACCATTTCCAGGTGTTGATTTAGGGAATGGGTGTGTGCAGAAGAGGTTGTTCACCATTTCTGACTTAAGTGAAATATTGTCCTTTCTCCTCTTCATATTTTAGTATTTTTGATGGGATGCATTGTTTCTATTTATTCAGGAGTCTAGATTGCCTTTTTAATTGGTGTAATGTAATTTAATGATTGAATTAGTAATTTACATAGTAAATTGCATATAATTTACTTATCTTTAGCCATACTCACTAAACGTTTTGTATATTGTATACCTGCAAAACTTCTGTGAGAGAAAATAATGTAGGTCATATGAAGGCAGATGCTAAACCATAATTCCTATAAAGGTCTTGAGATTTTACAAGAGGGTATATCCAGAACTAGAAGGACTAAGGAGAATAACAGTGAATAAAGCTGGGGACTGGTACAAACAACAAAGTAGTAGCTTTATCCCACAGGCCATCATTCTGGTTCTGGTTCTTATTTCTTTTAATATTAATCTAAGGTTTGGAACAGAAAAAAAGATACTAGAGCTCTGGTTTTCCATTTCTAAGTCTCCGAACTGAGGAGTTACATGGCATAACAGAAGAAGGTCTAGTTTAGTGCCAACTCTCTGCTTTCTGTCCCTGGATCTGCCACTCTCTAGTTGGCTGAATTAATTGAAGTCATACATTCTCACTGTATCTCTGTTTTTTAAAATTTATTCAGAAAAGTGCTTTCTACATTTCAAAATGTTGTTTTTAGAATCAGAAGAGTCATTGCATTTTATACAGTGAAATGTCACACAAGTATTAGTTACTATTGACTGGGAAATAGATCTGGCTTCAAATCCTGGATAACTTTGGGAGCTGTGGGGGGTTGGAATTATTTCACTTCTCATAAACCATATATCCTTTGGCACGTTATTTAATCTCATTGTGTATTCAATTATGCATTTGTAAATTGAAAACAATGTCTATTTTGTAAGGTTGTTGTAAGTATTAGCAAGATTATACATATTAAGTATTTAGTTGAAGGCCTGGCACTTCCAGGCATTCAGGAATTAATACTAATTATTTATTAATATTAAATAAGAATAATATACATAATTACCATTATTATTATCTGTCTTTCTAGTCTTGCCCTAATGACCTAAGGTTGAAACTGGCCATGAGCTCCTCCTGGTGGCTGTTTCTAGTTTGTGTATATGGTGTCCTATCTCTGTAGCTAACTGGGCAGACAGACACACTCAGCAGATAAATCATCTAGAGCCTCATCTTGTTATGATTTGGGAAGGTGGTTCCTTATTTTTCCACGTTCCAGTATTTCTGTTATTTATGTGAGCGCTCTCATGCTTGGTTACTCTTCCTTCTGAGGAATCTAGCAGCCTTCCCTGTTGGGCACAGAGGTCTGAGATCACTCAAAAGTCAAAGTGAGACCAATGTTTTATTTCTTAAACTGCAGAATGTGGTTAGAATTCTTTCTTCAGGGAATACTGTTGCAGTTGCTACTACTTTTCAAACAGAAAAGAAAACCTAAGTTGCCAAGTTCCTCTTACTCCAGGGTCCACTCACTCCATCAGTGGGGACACAGGGGTTCCTCCACCATACTAAAGTTGCAATTCCTATAGGTTTGCTTTTTCTTATGAATGAAACAAACCAACTAATAAAACCAAATGAAGATTCAGAGAAAGATCTGTCATGACACTTTTTTTCTTTTCTCATGACTTGGCTAAGAGCTTGGATCCTTTTAATCTAAAAATAAACAAATATTACTTAAAATAAATATATCCTTGGAATTGGTCTAGATCCACTTTTTTTTTCTGGTAGAGATAAGGATATATTATTATATTTATTCTATATTTACTTTTAAATCTATGTAAAAAATGCAACAAAAACATATGTAATAATTTTCTTACCCTTGGTCAATCAGTTGATTGGATGGAAAATATGCAATGAGTCTCAAGAAGGTGGTTATTACTACTGGCTCACATTCCCTTATCTGGAATTTTTAGAGCCAGACATGCATCTGGATAAACATTTTTAAGATTTTAGAAAGGTTCTTATATTGTCTATTACATAGTATCACTTTGGTAACATCTGAGTTTTGGAGGAGACACATTTAAACCATAGCATGATTATTTCAGGATTTTTGGCCCCAGTTTTATTTTTGTACCTTAGTACATCATGACAACATCCATTTTCAGTCTTTGCAAGTTGCCAGATAAACTCTTCCCTTCTTATCCTCCCTCAAAACTGTTGCTACTGTCTAGCATTCCCACTGTAGTTCATAGCTCCTTCATCTAGCTATTCCTTAATCAAGAAATAAAACATCATTCCTGTTCACATTTCATTGTTCCTCATTATCCACTCTTATCTCTCTTTTTTAAAATCACAAAAATAAACCTCCAATACGCTTCACACAGAATTGAAGTGTTTCTTTACAAATACAGTTTATATCATGCCAACCTATTGCTTAATATCCACTAATGGCTTTCCATTGTACTTAGAATAAAAGCCAAAATTCTTTACAAGAAGTACAGTTTTCTGGGTGATCTGGCCCCTGCCTCTCTCGCCACTGTTATCTTTCAAAAGCAATGTTTGCTTTTTATTTCTGGACAACTCGAAATTATTTTCATTATGCATTTATGTATATTGTGCCCAGGGAGTGCTTTTCACCCCTGGCGCCTTGTCTGTCTCCTGTTCATCCTTCTTAAATGCTATTAATTTAAAGAGGCTTTCCCTGAAATCTAAGGTAGGCTTCTATAGTTATTCTTTTCTGCAATACCTTTGTCTTTCTTTTCAACTGATTATAGTTTGATATATACCTATTTTTGTCATTGATTGGTTAACATCTGTCTCCGCCATATTAAGATCCACAGAAGCAGTGTGCCTATATTTTGGGTGACATATATGCATATATATATATATGCACACACACATATTCACATATATATGATACTATATATGTAGACATAGATATATATGTGTCTATATATGTGTGTATATGTAAATAATATATATTAGCAGAGAACCTGACATAGGGTAGAAGCCCAGAAATGTTGGATAAATGAACATATGCATAAATGGGTGTTTTAATTGGTAGTGACTAATAGTTAACAAACCAGTCTCATGCTTATTATCACATTTAAGCTCAAATCAACCATGCGAGGTAAGCAGAACAGGTATTCTTAGCTCTGAGTAATAACTATGTCAACCTTAAAAAAATGAAATATTTTTGATTAGAATTACATAAAAGTAAGAATAATTGTCTTAGGTTTCTGATTCTTAGCCTACCCTTTTTTATTATTTCTATAGTATTTCTCCATCCATGTTTGAAAACAAAAGTAGATTTTGAAATCATGCTTACAGATTTCCATAGAAAAAAATACATGTGTCAAGTTGGTAGGTAGTTGAATAAATACCTGGGATAATTGTTTCTCCTGATAGTTCTTTTACCAACTGGATTCTGCAAAATTTCAGGAGGAGATAAAATAAAGGTAACTTATCAGGTGACTCAGAACAACATTTATAAAATGATGAAAGAGTGCACTAAAGTAAACCCAAAAATACATCCAAGGATGTACTTAAAGGTTGAAAAGCAAGTAAAAAGAGAGAAAATCTGCCTATGATACACAAAGGGAAGAATATCTGATACTAAACAAAGAAATAAATGCACTTTCTCATTATTTCCACGAGGTCTTCTTTGTTGATTAAGGAGTATTTTTTATGTCTCATGCATGCTAAATCCCTGTGGATACAGATAGAGACTATTTAATTAATCAAAAATAATTTTCACTGAGGATATAAACAAATGAAGTTGCATTTTTGATGGAGAAGGCTGTCCAAGGAGACCAATCCCCACTAGACCTTGTTTTTCTTATCTTTAAAATGAAGGGACTTGACTAGATGTTTCATAAAGTAATTATAATCCCTAACACTATTTGATTTGGATTTTAAAATTGAAAGGAGGTGCTCTCATTGTGAAGTCCTTAATATTAAATAATTAAAGCAGATTGACCTAGTTCTCAATAGTATAGCATTCTGTTTTTAGAAATAATCTGTAACAGATATATTAAATGAAGACAAAATTCTGTTACAGGTTTTGACCATTCTACAAACTAAGTCAGGCCACCTCCACACTGCATCATCACTAAATAGCATCTCTCAGACTTTTAGATCAAACCTACCATGTACCAGAAATAAACTGATAGTAAAACATACAATAGGGGTCAAAGGTGAGGCAACTATGATCAAGGAAAGCTATGACAATTGCCTTCCAAAAATATACCACTCTTTCCAAGAAATATGGAAATTAATCTTCCAAGTATATATCTGTGAACTCTTAACGTGGGAAGACAGGCCTGATTATAGAATGGTTCTAGGCACACGCAGCAGATTGGGAAGTGTGTTTGTTCATGATTCATAAGGGAGAGGATGACATCCGCTTGGCTAGGTAAGAGACTACTTTGAAATCAAAGAGATGTGGGTTTGAAGCCTGGCTTTGGCATTTGCCTTTTTTGTGACCTCGAGAAAGTACTATTCTGTCTGTGCATCAGGCTATGATGTTATAGAAATCTCTCTTATACTTAGTGAGACAATGTATGTAAATGGTTATACTCTAAAAAGGTTATTTTCTGCCATCCAGTTTATTCCTTATTTAAGAAAATTATCTATAGTCCCATAGAAACTATTCATATACTCCCAGCTTACAGCTACCATAAAAGAAGAGAGAAAAATAAATCCATATCCATTACTAATATAGTTTCTAAGGAATATTTGCTTTAAGCTTTGATTATTTTAAATTGATCTAACAGTGGATGAGAATACATTTCTTTTGAGATAATAACAAACTGCTCTCATTAGATGATAGCTGCTTTTGGTCATTTTGTTTGCTTCAGTTTCCTTCCTGTGACTCCACAAGAAGTGTTTTTTTCCATTTGAGCCCAGGTTTCTGGGGGCTGCTTTTTATGGTCACATGATTATGCCTATCTACAAAGCTCCCAGACTGCAAAGCCACAAACGCAGTGTGGTGATTGTGCATAATTGTAAATCCACCCACACTTCTTCCATTTTTGTTCATCATAAGTAATCACATTTTTGTACTCAGCTGGAGAGCATCGTGCACATTAATTGGCACTGAGGTTGCAACTGGCTACCACTTTTATTTTGGAGACGTATTTAAGGCAAAACCACATAAATTTCAATCCAAGTATTTCAGCTATTTGTATTCTTTAACATGCAGTTCTCAGAGGAGGCATGCACAAGCATTGGTTGTGATTATCTGGATATAATTAGAAGCCTATTACGGAGGAAATAAAATGAGAATTAGCATCTTATATCAGGCACAGACTGTGGTATCTTGTGCAAAGATGAGGAGAGACAGAATTGAGTATAAACATGAGCATATTCTAAATTTCAAGTAGTTGGCAGTGAAAACCAAAGGGGAGAGGATGGTTCAGGGCTCTTTGGGAAATGTCAGTTTTTATGACTAAAAATTTGACTAGATATTTTAGGAAATATTAACATGGATATTTGTGTCTTGCAGTGTATTAATTGGATAACTAATTTGGGGAGTGAACTGCAAGTGTGAAAAGACATCGACCAGGACCAGACTCTATGCACAGTCTTATTATTAAGGCTGTTTGGGGTATCAGGGTTTCTCTAGAGAAACCAAGATCTGGAAATTGCTCAAAAGGTCCAACTGTTTTCTTGATCCCAAATACTTATAATATATATAGACATATTAAAGAATTGGAAAAATTACTACAGTGAAGAAACCTTTTCAACTAGACAGAACTTACCAAATTTGTCTAGTCATGGAACCTTTCCTTTTTGAATTATAATACCTAAGAAAATTGAGGACACAGATATAAGAAATACCAGGTTAAGTCCTGGCTGTAGAAGGGAGTTATTCATTTGCAAATATTTACCTGATAGTTAACACTCAAGACCAATTAGGTGTATGGTATTAGTACTAACATGTCCTTATAAATTAATTTTCAGGTTATAGGGCCTCTCATTTGCCAGACGACAGTATCCTAATAGAAAGGGGATATTAATGCTTATATTAATAACTATTATTTTGAGAAGTTACTAGGTGTTTGGTAATATGCAAGATATTAAATATGTTTAATTCTAGTTAAACCTCATAAAACAACTGGAAGGCACACAGATATAATTATCCCCATCTTCAAATAAGAGATTAAAAATGTTAAGTAACTTAAAAAAGCCATTCAATTAATTAAAGTAGATCTAAGATTCTGACCCATATTTTCTGCTTCTTAATTATCTAGGAGAGGGTGTGCAGAGCGGGAGGTGAGAATTTGCAAGAGAATGATTACTCCCACTAGGATTTCTGTGTAGTCAGAGAGGGTGGCCAAGGTGAAAGACCACTGAACTCCTAGAAAGGTTGGTCAACTGAGGCATGAGAGAGAGAGAAAGGCACGTATACTTGACCTCATTCATAGTTTGTCCATGCTGGTACAAATTAATAAATTATAGAATTATGAGGCTCAAAGAATTTCATAAGCTTATCCCATACATCATTATTCTATCTTTTGATAAATTGACTTGTAAAGCAATCACGTAGATAGATTTTTCTGAGGGACTCCTCCTAACACCTAATTTTATAATAATCCAACAGATGATACTGCGGATTAATCTTACGACTAAATAATGAATTTTGTATAAATGATGATTAGCTTATGATTAAAAAAATAAACCTTTCCCAGTGGAAAATATGCAGTTGTTATTCTTAATTATGTTCATCTCTAAATCTCACTTTAAGAAATACTGAGTTACCTTGTAATAATAGTTGCTAATGAATTAATGTGATCAATAAAGGGAGAGACGATTCTTGCTACATATGAGTTGGTGTAAGACAATGCAAATTTAATTATATTGGAAGATGAAAATGAAAAAAAAAATCACCCAGTAATCTCACTTAGTGTTAAGTGAGAGTAGGAAAAAATCTATACTTTATGGTAAATCTTTAACTATTTTATGTAATTTGCACGTTTTTCATGACCAGTCAGTCAGGAATCAGAAACTGTTGTGTCTGCCTTTGAATAATTTCTCCGTGTTACTTCCTTCAACTTTGACACTCTGGCCTATGGACTGGTCTTTTCTTGACCTAGCTGTTACTGCCTTTGGGATCACTGCCTCTTTTGCTTTAAGCCCAACACAACTTTTGAAATGCTACTTAGAATCACCTCTGAGATATAGGTTTTACCATTAACTTAAATGTTCTGATATCCACATCACCATTATTCACAATGGGCCATTGCCTTACTTTTTTGGACTCATTTTCAAATGAGTCCCTAATGCTCTACTTTGCAAATATGTCTCCAGCTACACAAGACACTCCCATTCCTCTAGTAAAGCAAGAGGTCTTAACTGTTCATTGAATTTTCTTCCTCAATTCTTCCCAGCCCCTGAGTAGATATTACTCATTACAAAATTCAGCTCAGGTGTCACCTCTTCTAGGAAAAATATTTCTGGAGCTGAGTAAAGTGCTCTCATGGTAGTAGTATGCTGTTGGATGTAAATGTTTTTGCCTCTTTCCTCACTAGGATGACGGGGTGGACTCTCTGTCTTATCTCTCAAACCTCATTTGTTAAGTTGGCAAATGTTCAGCAAGTCTCTAAGTTCAGCTGGTGGTGGCATTTGGTTTCCAAGATGCAGTTCCCTAACTTAACGAAATTACAATCTAGTTGGGTAAGTAAATAAGCATCACAGCAGATCGTCAAAGAGGACATAAAAGCATGGAAGCAAAGATTTAAACTCAGTATGGAAGGGCGGGGTCATTTCCTGACTGATACTCACAGTTCTGGAAGACTAAGTATGTCAAATAAATTACATGTCAGCCACTGATATGTCTGTACAAGCATTGCTCCAGTCTTAGTCTGTGGACATTACAGACAACGCCTAAAAGGTTAAACCACTGGAACAAAACCCATTTAGGTCGCAAAATTAAATAGCTTTGATATTTTTTTTCCAATAGTGAATCTATAGTTTTCCTCTATGATTCTTTCGTCTATCTAAGAAAAAAGAAAATGTATTTTATGCTATTTCAAAAACTTTCATAGCCATAAGGGTTTTTAGAAGAGGTTAAACTGATTATTCAAATGCAAATTATTTGTGGCTTCTTGGAGGATGATGTTGACAGTGGTTCTGAGGCTGTGTCCTGGCTCTGATTCTGTGATAAATGGTGCTGTGATTGGTTGGTGGTGTCTCCTAGCAAGTGGGTAAGAGCATTACAAGTTCAAACTCATCTTTGGAGGTGGTTCATTTAGTTCAAATGAGCATTTTACGTGAAAAACACTGAGGCACAGAGAGTTGAGGTGACTTTGTCATGCAATGAATATATGTCAGAAACAGGGATAGACTTTGAATCAATTGTTTCCAATAATAATGAACTTCCTCTTGAACAGAATTGCTATGCTATTCTGATATTTTGCAGTATAAAAGAAGACATTTTTTAGGATCCTTTACCTCAAAGCATGAAAGTAAGACAATACAAAATTTCATGAAGATGTAAGAAATAACTTTTTTACATAATTCAGTTTTAAATTCTTCACTCTCATCAGAAATAATAAGGGAATAACAAACAACTCTCATCTTCTCCCTGAATGACCCTTTATCCTAGATGAGCTGGTATTGTTTGGAAATCTTAGAAATCCAAGTTAGCAAAGAAGGTATTGAAATGTCATCTCACCAGGCAAAACTAAAATAAAAGTTCTTATGTTGTGGGTCTACCTAGTATTATTATTTATTTTTTCTCCAAATGTATTTATTCATAGTAAGCAAGTTATTATTATTAGATCAAATCAAGTAGTTTCTCCATTTAAAAAATGTTAAGGAAATACTCAAGAAATATATTAAAATTGTTACGTTTAGTTATTTGAATATATATAGTTCACCATCAATTACTTTCTTTTCTCCTGACAAGCCCCTCTTTCAGCCATTTCAACAGAGATTTTTTCTAACTGTGGATTTTCCAAAACATACCATTACATTTTATCATTGTAGAACTATTTCAGAGTTCTTCATTGTCTGTACTGTACAGTAGAACTTTCTGCAAAGAGGAAAATATTGTTTTGTGCTATGCACTATGGTGGCCACTAAACATGGCAGCCCTTGAGCACTTGAAATGCAGCTAGCCTAACTGAGGAAATGGATTTTTAATTTTACTTAATTTCATTGAAAATTAAATTTAAGATTTAAATAACCATCTGTGGCTCATGGCTCTGCTGTGTTGGACAGAACATGTCTAGCGGGTATTTTCACTGCCACCAATACTTTATTCATATTTTGAAGCTTCTATTCTATTCTTTCAAGTTCCTCTCAACTTTCTGGCTGTTGAAATTAAATATTCTTTAAGATACACTTCCTAAGTGACAGCAAATCCCTAAGGCTCCATTGTGATTCAAACCTCATATTACTCCTGTCTATCAGGATGAAATATTGCCATAAAATTTTTAAAAATTACTATTGTCTATGGATCTGCCTTTTTGACTATTACAGTATTAATTTAGATTATTTAAGCAAGATGTCACTTATCTTTTATTTGTTCTTCCTATATGCTGCCTTTACAATAAGGGTTAGAAGGCTGTCTAATTCACCAGATATGCAGTCATTATTTATAGGCCTTTGCTTCTGATAATAAGGAAAGTATAATGGTTCATAAAACTTTTCTCATCATACAAGAAAAAGTGTGCTTTTAATAACCCTTTTTATAAATAAAATTAAACAAATTATTAATTGCCTTGTAATAACATGGCTTTGTCGTAAGTTACGTAGAAATGCACATATTAAATGGTGAAAGGGAACCAGGAAAGGCTGTAAATGTCAGCCCATTTCTCCAGGGCACTGATCTGGGTCTTGTTACAGTTTTGTAAATTTTACTCTCTAATTATAAGAGAATGCTGAAGAATGTCAGCATCTTTTTCTGAGCTTATAAAATAGATGAAGCATAGTGATAAATAAAATCAGACTAGAAACACTCTCAGGTTGAAAAATGGAGGATAAAAACAAACAAACAGATGATAGAAAATAAAAGAATAATGAGAATGTGTAAATGCAGATAAAGTGTGGTTCTCTTTCCATGGGTTAGTTATGCCTTATATTTTAACTTATTACATACTATTAAAAGTCATCATATCACACATTTATACAGTGAGTGAGTTTATATCAAAAGTAAATCATCCTGCTGTTTACTTTATTGGGAACAAAATCCAAAATATGGGTAATATATTTTAGAAAAAATAAAAAATAAGTACTTTTTAATCGATGTGGATGATTTAATGAGAAAAATACTTCTAATTTTTAATATATACCAAAGACACTTTCTCAGTCTTTCTCAGTCTCTTGTCATTGCAACTCTGCCAAGTATTGGATGGTATATTTGAAGGCATCAATCATAGAGTATGGTGACATTTATTCATTCATTTGTGAAATAAAAATATATCAAGACTCACCGTAAGTCAGTTCTTGAGCTGGTTGTCTCTACCACAGAGAGTAAGTCATGTCATCTGTCATCAGAATGCTCATAGTTTGCTTGAAGATTTTTGAAAAAGGGCCATAAGGATGCCACAGGACTGTGAAGAAGGTACCATGCAGTAGAAGAGGAGAGGCAAAAGTCTGGAGAATTTGGGAAAGTCTGCCATAGGAAGACATCTATGATAAGCTTTCAGTGAGGAAAAAGGAAAAAGAATCTTAAGTAGAAAACATAAAAAGGCATGGTGTGCAAAAAATGAAATATTTCTTGAATCAAAGATTTATATGGAGAATAATAAACAATGACTTTAGAACATCCAGATGGTGTACAATCTCACAAAATATGTTAAAGAGATTTGATTATGTTTTTCTGTAGGTTATGGAAAACTAGAGGTTAAAAATTTTATTCTTTTTTTTTTGAGATAGAGTCTCACTTAATTGCCCTCAGTAGAGTGCGTGGCGTCATAGCTCACAGCAACTTTAAACTCTTGAGCTCAAGCTACTCTCTTGCCTCAGCCTCCCTAATTGCTGGGACTACAGGTGCCCACCTCAATGCCTGGCTATTTTTCAAGACAAGGTCTCACACTGGCTCAGACTGATCTCCAATGAACCTGTGAGATCAGGCAATCCATCCGCCTCAGCCTCCCAGAGTGCTAGGATTACAGGCATCAGCCATTGTGTCTGGCCTTAAAAATTTTATTCTTAAATTAGTTTGTCAAAAGAGGTCTTGACTATCAAGGATAGTTGACTCTTAAACAAGTCAGGAGTTAGGATGCCATCCCAGTGCAGTTAAAAATCTGCACATAACTTTTGTAAATGTAATTTTTATTTCAAGATATTAGGGGGTTCAAGTGTTCTTGTTTAAGATGAATTGTGTAATGTTGACATCGGGGCTTTTAGTGTGGCCATCACCAGAATATTGTACATTGTACCTAATAGGCAAGTTTTTATCCCTCACCATCTCTCTACCTCCTTTTTTCTTTGTTTCCAATGTCCTTTATACCACTTTCTAACCATTTGTACTCATTTTTTAGCTCCCACTTATTACTGAGAACATTGCTGAGATGCTTCAGTTAGGATAATAGTGTCCAGTTCTATCCAAGTCATTGCAAATGACAGTATTTCATTCCTTTTTGTGGCTGAGTAGTACTCCATGGTGCTATGGTGTGTATGTATGTGTGTGTGTGTTTATACAGTAGACTCTCCAGGGTTGATCACTTCCCTACATTGACCACCTCCTTAAGTTGATCTAATTTTCATAGACCAGACATGTACCACACCTACCATCAGTACACTAGGCCTAGTTCTTTATGTTGATCACTTTGTTACTGTTCTTTGGGTGGTCTGTTTACAGAGGGTCTACTGTGTATTCACACACCCCCTGCATTTTCTTTATACAGTCACTGATTGATGAGCACTTAGGTTGACTTCACATCTTTGCTATTGTGAATTGTGCTGTGATAAATATTCAGGGATAGATGTCTTTTTGATAAAATGATTTATTTTTCTCTGGGTAGATACCCAGTAGTTGGATTGCTAGATTGAATGGTAGGTCTATCTTTACTTCTTTGAGGAATCTTCATACTGTTTTCCCTAGAGGTTTTACTAATTTACAGTACCACAGTGTATAAGCATTCCCTTTTTTTTGCATCTATGTTAACCTATATTGTGTTTTGCATATTTTAATCATTGCCATTCTGAGAGGGGTAAGGTGAAACTTACAGGAATTGATGGAACCTCACCACCTGCATCTTAATTTAACTCAACATGACAAACCTCAACCAGCCTGGACACAGATTGATGGATTGAAAGCTCTTTCTTGATTCTGTGGATGGTGGTGCATGGCTATTCTTAGTGTAGCAATTTATCTGTTTAATTCTGACAATGAATAATATTCTGGCATGTTAACTAGTTATTTGACTTCCATGTATAACCCTTTGATTCTACCAAAGCTTAACTACTAATGGTCTTCCTGTTGACCTGAAGCCTTATCATTATCAAAACAGTCAATTAACTTATTTTTTTGATGTTATTTGTATTATATGGTATATTTTTATAATAAAGCAGGCTAGAGAAAAGAAAATGTTATTAAGAAAATCATAAGGAAGAGAAAATATATTTATATTCACTAAGTGGAAGTGGATTGTCATAAAGGTCTTCATCCTCATTGTCTTCACCTTCAATAGGCTGAGAAGAAGGAAAATAAATGGTTAGTCTTGCTGTGCTTAGGGGTGGCAGAAGTGGAATAAAAGCCATCTATAAGTGGAGCTGCTCAGTTCAAGCCCATGTAGTTCAATGCTGACCTCTGTGCAATGTAATTTATGCATAAAATAATTTCTCACTTTATCTTTTTCAAATCAATCACTATAGATTCAAGCATGGCAGACTTTAACATGTTCACTCTATAGATGACCAAACAAACTCAAAGTGCAGAAAATTTTGCATGAGAACAAACAGCGTGCAGGGGCAGAGCTGCAACATTATACAGGTTTATGGACTTCAAGCTGGGTACTTTTAAACTACAGTTGATCCTTGAATAACAAGCCACAGGTCTGGACTGTGCAGGCCCATTTACGTACATACTTCTTTTCTCCTCTGTCACCCTGAGACAGCAAAGACAACCTCTCATCTTTATCCTCCTTATCCTATTCAACATGAAGAATGAAAATATTTATGATAATTCACTGTAACTTAGTGAATAGTAAATTTACTAAATAAATAAAATAAAATAAATATAATAAAATATAATAAGAATAAAATATACTAAGAGTATATTTTCTCTTCCTATTATAGTTTAGATATGGTTTATTTGACCTCTCTAAATCCCATGTGTATATGTGATTTCCAGGAGATGGATCCTAATGGGAGATGTTTGGGTCATGGGGGCAGATGGAGGTGGGTCCTAATGGGAGATGTTTGGGTCATGGGGACAGATCCCACATGAATGGCTTGGTGCCATCATCCTGGTAATGAGTAACTTCTTATTCATTAGTTCTCACGAATATCTGGGGTTAAAAAGCTCATGGTGCCTTCCCAGTCACTGATCTTGCTGCTTCTTTCGCCACCTCCCCTCTCCCTTTTGCCATGAGGAAGCAGCCTAAAGCCCACCCCAGGAGCAGATGTTTCCTATATATCCTACCACTAGGGGCCAGGTAAACTTTTTCTTTATAAATTAATCTCAGGCATGCCTTTGTAGCAACACAAATAGACTAGGACAGAAAACTGCCAGAGGAGTGCAGGGTTTCTGTAAGGATACCTGGAAGCTTTGGAAGTGGGTAAACTCTTACAGAAGTTGTAAGAGCTCAACCAGAAAGTTTGGAACGTATTAGAGACCAGCTAAGTAGCTGTGACCAAAATCCCGATAGAAAAATAGACCTTGGGTGGTGCCTATGGCTCAATGGGTAAGGCTCCAGCTCCATATACTGAGGGTAGCAGGTTTAAACCTGGCCCCAGCCCAACTGTAACAAAAAATAGCCAGGCATTGTGGCAGGCACCTATGGTCCTGGCTACTTGGGAGGCTGAGGCAAGAGAATCGCGTAAGCCCAGGAGTTGGAGGTTGCTGTGAGCTGTGACGCCATGGCACTCTACCGAGGGTGATAAAGTGAGACTCTGTCTCTACAAAAAAAGAAAAAAGAAGAAAAAAGAAAGGAAGAAAAAGAAAAGAAAAATAGATTTTAACGGTCATGCTTATGAGGTCTTGGATGGACATAGAGAACTTATTGGGAATGGGAGCAAATGCCACCCTTGCTGTGTTGTAGCAAGAAACTTGGCTGCACTGTGTCCATGCTCT